>QLSS01000045.1:611342-644868 GCA_024372645.1 Trichomalopsis sarcophagae | reverse complement strand
ATATATATATATATATATATATATATATATATATATATATATATATAAATCGCGTGCATCGGAGGCTCAAAGAGAAAGGAGGTTTTAATGCCGATGTGCCGGCGTTGCCTCGTTTTTCTCTCTCCGTTAATCGTGCGCGCTATAGCTCGGCTGACTGAAAATCAGACCGAGAGCTATGACCGGTCAATATATACCTACACATCTTGTACATACGATATCGCTATTGTTTTACCTTATTCTAACGAGTTTCGCTTATAATCCTCACCGAGAGCGATTTATACTATTTATAGGAGTTTATATAAAAAGAAGAAGAGGAACAAAACGACGGGCCGATGTACACAGAGAGAGAGAGAGAGAGAGAGAGAAACCAGTGACGCAGGGCAAAGAGCGAAGAGACGCTGCTATACGGAGAGAGAGAGAGAGAGCTAATCAGAGAGTCGGCTGACGGTCCGTTACAAATTGAATCTCCGGTGGTGCGCGCGTTTCGGCCGATTGAATTACGAAAATCACCCGGGAAATTATGCGAGGCAAATTGGCTCCGTTTAGAGTCGCTCGAAATTTCGAGCTATATACATACGAGCGTAAGCGTAAACGAGCGTGACAGTGGACCAGCGATTCTCCAACGAATCGATCGATCCAACTACTCAAGGTCGCCCGTCGCTTCGGGCGTATATATATATATATATATATATAACGTTAGAGACTCGAGAGCTAGAAATTGTGCAAAGCTCGAGGCGACTGGTTTTTACATTGCTAAATTTCACGCGCGTGCAAATGGAAGGATAATTCGACGATGATTTACCGCGGAGATCCCTGTGCGTTGCTAAACTTCGAACACGAGAAAATTCCTCGTTAAAGTTGTATATTAGACGCGAGGATTCAACTATGATAACACGCGCATATAAACTGCGAGATCGAGTATTACAGAATCTCTCCGCGAGTAGTCGGCTGAAAAATAAACCGGTCGCGGCATCGCTCCCCGTGTAATACGGAGATAATTAAAAAAAGACACCAAGAGACACAGGCGTGATTGGAGGATTAACGAGCGGCGATTATCGTCACGAGATGTCATCCTCATATAATACTCCGAGAGAAAGAGAGACTCTCCGCGCACACGCTCGACTTATTAGCGGAGAGGTACGTAAGCGAATCCTAATTGTAATTGCGATCGGCGAGCCTTTCGCTCATCCTCCGTGTAAAAGCTCTCTGTCTCTCTCTCTCTCTGGCGCGGATAAAAGTGAAATCCCGCAGCTCTCCCTCGCTCGATTGGGAAATTCATACACGTGAAATAATTCATCGCCGATAACGATTACCGAGGCTCAAGTTCGTTAAAAAGTTTCTCAGAGAAACGATCTCCCTCGAATCGATAAACGGGATAAGCTATACGCATACGCGCGTATAGAAAGCTGCCGGTCCGGTCGACCGACAAAACCGGGTACATATCCAAATCGAGATAGGAGTGGGTTGCGCAACCGATATAAACGCTGCATCTCCTTCCTCGAAATCGAAATCCATGTTACACGTGTGCGAGGAACTTTCGAAGGGTCAACGAACGCTGTGATGCCTGCAATGTCAAGGCGAGCCCGATTCGCTGATTCACGCGACGGCGCAAGCTTCGATATGGTATATCGCGCGTGTATATATATATATATATATATATATATATAGCCTGTCTTGCCGCGCTGTGCTGTATACTGATATACACTGGCCTGGTTTCGTTGACGCGCACGCGGGACGAGAAGCTTTTATATGGATATTGTTTTGACCTTCTGCGCTCGCGACGGATGACACGCTGCGCGTGTGTATTATACACTCTATGCGAAAATTTCGAACGAGTTGTACCCGTCGGCGACTTTCGGATCGTAGTGTGACTCACCTGCAACGGAGAAAAACGAGAGGGTGATTAGCACACTGGATAGAGCTTGCGGGCGAGGCTTAAAGTATACGACGAATTCGAAGCGCAACGACGTTGCATGCCCGTTGGATGATTAATTGGATCGCTCGGATCAACGAACGCGCTCTACTATATATATATATATATATTAGACACGCGCAGCCAAGTTTCGATGTTCCGGTCCCAACCGGATACGATCGCGCGACGCGGAGGCGTCAATTCGGAAAACGCAGCTGCCGCACTACTAGAGAATATTATCGTCTCAACAAATAGCCTGACCTCGTCCAACTTATTGCAGTGATTGGAGAATTGGACTGTGCGGCGTTAAACGCTAATTGCGCCGAGAGAGCTCTCGACTCGCAATTGTGTTGTATATATATGCGCTGCGAGCGACGATAAAGAGGTATAGGCGCGCATAATGTCGACGTAATTATCGGGGAGAGCTATCGGACTGAGAGAGAGAGAGAGAGATGCGGTACCGAGATAATGAACGCGCGGCGGCCTTGCCGGATCCTCTATTGATTCGTCTTATATTGTCATACACACACATTTTCGTCGTGCCGTTAAAGTGTAACGCAGTAGTCGGCGGTTCGCGATTACGCCGTCCCTCGCGCGGTGCGTAAATAGTCGGTCATTATCTCCTGCACCTCTCGCTGCACTTTTTTTCTCTAGGCCCGATTGGGGAACACACGCATACCGCTATATATCGCAACGCGCAAGGTCGCAGAGCGAGTAACGCATAAAGTTGCGCAAGGAAATGCGAGCCAATTGTCCCATCTCTCTCTCTCTCTAAATATAGATTAATTTCACTGCAGCCCGAGAGATGATCTTTCTTATATATATACTCTTGCCCAAGAGAGCCGAGAACTGCACGCGTATAAGTGTACACGGAACAATTATACACGAGGCTGCGATGCTGGTCTATAAGGCATGGAGAAACGAAAGTAGTCCGCGCGAAAATAGCGAGTAGGAAAAGCCACGCGCGCATATTCGGAATAATCCTGCGCGCGAGTTCTATGCCTTGTGGGAAACGTCAACTTTCACTCATCGCCGCGAGGACGACGACTATACCCGAAGCACTGACTATACTACGTGAGAGACGTTCGGTAGAAATCAATTTCGTGTATATATACACTCCTTTCCGCGAATCTTCCTCCGCCGCGCGAGAAAACGATCTATATAGCGCAAAACAACTTTACGAGCGTCGTATATATAGCTTTTGAATATATAAATACACGCAAAGAAGCATCGGTATCGCGCTCGATCGCGGCTGTATAAGTGTATAGAAGATGTAGTTTGCAGAAGGAAGAGAAAAACCGCGCGGGTAGAGAGAAAGAAAACATCCTTCCTCGTTTCACGGCAGTGCAGTCTCTTCCGGCGATCGCTTTTTGCCGGACAGTAGTCATAACGGCCGCTGACGTCGTCGCTTTCTATAGCCAACCGATCCGTACAGGGCTGTAAGAAAGGACTCGGTGCGACGATTTTTTTTTTTTATACAAAAGAACGATTGTTCCACGCGTTTTGAAATCGGACCAGCTTTGTACCCATTGGGAGATCCGAATAGGCGGGAGAGAGAGAGAAGAAAAAGAGAAGAACTCGTTCTCCCATCCCGGGAGTTTTTGCTTTAATGGAGAAAAGCCGAACTGGGTTAATGGCCATTTTTCCATCGGACTCTAGCGCGCGCGTGTAAGAGAAGCCGTTTAAGTAAATAGAAACTCGCACGCGTGTGCACAATAAACCTCGGTACAATCTCTTTGCATTTTTACCTCGCCCAATGTTTGCACGTAGAAGCATCTCGAAGAGCGAAAGAAAAAAAAAACGCGCTGTTATAGACTAATCGATGTTCTTAGGTTCTTTACAGGAGGTGATTCGAGCTATACTGGATGCTTTTTTTCGTCGTCTTTGCAAAAGCGACCCATATAGCCTCGGGCTTCTTGCGAGCCTCCGTAAAACTGTTTAATAGTCTTCTTCGGAATAACGAGCAACAATGCTGTAAGTACGCGTATACACTCTGTATATACGCATAATATCAATCGGACGGGATAGCTGATGCGAGGAGGAGAAATTAACACGAATTACCTCACTCGCTCGCTGCCGAGAGCGACACAACGTTATCAATTCATATTAATATCCCGGTTAGAAAATCAAAGCCACTGCCCAACAAAGGGCCAATCAACCGCGAGGGAACCGGCGACGAGAGCAAGAGAGAGAGAGAGAGAGAGAGAGAAAAAAGGAGAGCTGTCGCATTGTCGAATCGAGAAAAAAGACGAGTGTCGCGCGAGAGGCACACAATGGCTGAGGGGTTTATCATTTAATTCACCGGCATGCGAGAGAGACTTTTATCGTGTATACACGCAGCACACCTATAACTGTACATTCCCAGCAGCGCCGCTCGCGCGACGCATGTCCCGAATCACCAACGACGCACATCACCACACACACACACACACACACATCAGAGAGCTCTCGTGCGGCCGCAGGAATTTTATTTTCGTGCGCACTCGGCTCTTACAAAAAATCATCGAAGATTCGCGCGCATATATCGACGCGACGTGTCCATATCCGCTATTATAGCACAGTAGGGTACAACGTACGCGCTGTGATCTCCGAGACGCATTCCAATACGTTACTGGGACACTCGACGTCGCTGTACGTGTGTGTAGCCAAGGATATACAGATACGGCGCGTGCTGTTTTTTTTTTTTTTTTTTTTTTAAGAGCGACCAAGTTGCACGCATATTTCGCAAACGCGCGTCGCCGTGATTCGATTACGATGTAAACGCCGCAGCAGGGTGAGGTGATTCAAGGTCTGCGTGTATTTTACAGAGAAAAACTTTCAAAGATACATTCGGAGCAGAAAAATCCTCGCGCTTGTATTTTTCAAGCTCGTCAAGGTTATGCGCTATCGTCCGGCGGCGGCCGCGCCCATATATACGTGTGTGTGTGTGTGTGCTGTGGGGTCTCTCGCAGTCGCGCGCATATAATCGCGCTCGACAGCACCTGCTATACAGGGTGTCGTCGAAGTCTCTATATAGCGCCTGTATACGCAGTGTCAGGTTCAAGCGCACAATCGAGCGCTATCGTCGCAATAATACAATACATATATATATATATATATACGATATAGATACATCGCGCGCGTTCGCGCGTGTCATCGGCAGTGTCAAAAAGGTGCATACTGGCGCGCACGTCGTCTCCTTCGCGGCTCGAGTAAAAAGATTCTGGGTTATGGTAGCGTGGAATCCGAGGCATCCCCCCCCCCCCCCCCCCTCACCCCGAGACAATCAGAGCCGATCCGCGTGACCTACTCGCGTATACGCGACACAATCGGTTTCATCATCTTCCGCACTTCGCCGTTTTCCCGGCTCTCTCTCTGCGCGCATTCCCTCTCGAAAAGCCGCTACTATATACAGTTATATAGACACACGAACGCGCCGCGATAATTATATTCAGTGCGTTGCACAAGACGCGCGCGACTCTTGTCTCGTAAACGGATATATATATATATATATATATATATATTTCTGCTATATTCTCCGCGCGATGTCATCAGGTGCATTATACGATGTGGAGCGCGATTGAGCGAGTCGATGAAAATTTCCGGTCCAAGAGAGAGAGAGAGAGAGAGACACTAGTGCGACTGCTGTACGAGTGAATTTCGATCCGTCGACAGATCGGACACTTTGCAATTATTGCCGTATACATAGTATCCATAGGCCGATCGAGGGTAGATCTCTAGTCGGGTATACCTCACAATGTGTATAGCGAGCGAGAGAGAGAGAGAGACGAGGAGCGAATTTATAAGCGATAATTGCCGGGAGCGCGGGGGAGGGTGGCGGAGAAAGGTGACTCGATGATAGCACTGCAGCAGCAGCTTGGCTGGCCCGTCGAGAGCAGGTAAAGCCAGTAGGCGGACGGGTTCGTTCACCTCGGACTAGCGGGCAACCGGATAGCGGGACCCTGACTCTCTCTCTCTCTCTCTTACTCGGGCTCGCTTGCAATGCCGTGTGCGGTATACACACACACATACACAGAGACAGTGTATCGGGTGCTCCGAAAGTCGAAGGGGCCATATTGTATCCCGAGCTTTGTGGAGACTGCGTCTTGAGGGGGGGAGGGGAGAAACGACTTTAACGAGCCGAGATTTTCATGTACAGCGGAAGCGCACAGGCTTTGCGAACGATCGGAGAGTTTATGGCTCGCTGACCCACATTTTACGCTTCCGCTTATTGGACCCCAAGCCGCTCGCGCGACACAAAACAGAGCTGTGTGTATATACGGATATTTTGAGTCTCTTCCTTATACAGTCGTAGATGAGTCGTTAGTCGCATCTCTCGGCGCAATCGTAAAGCGACACAGTTACATCGCGCGGCTGTAATTGCGCGCGCATGCGTATATACACTGGCAAATTAAACGACTCGATTCGCGTACACGGACACCTGCGCGAGCGCTGCGAAGATAAATTGAGCCTCGCGACGGAGAGCAAAAATACATACAGCCGCGTTGTAACTGTCGGACACCGGTCCGTCGATCAGTCGCCGTTGAAATACAAGAAAATCGATAAATAATAACGACCGGCGTGCTAAATGCTCCTCGTTGTCCTTTTTTTTTTTTTTTTCCACGTGCGGCATTGATATTCCAAGCGAGAAGGAGTACACGCGACTAACGGGTAATACACATACGCACACACGGTATATATTTTCGTCCAGCAGGAACCACGCGCGAGGCTAATTGCACACACGCTCGTGCGCGCTATATCCTATAGCTTTTCTCCTCTCTTTCTCTCCCTCTCGAACTTACTTACACATATAGATATATATATATATATATAACGTATAACAGTCCCCAGTTCTAGCGCGCACGGTAGCGCTCGCTCTCTCGATTTTTTATGCGTGTACCACCGCTGCGTTATCTGATTTACGAGGAGAGGATCGTAAATAAAAGCTCCCGCGGCCGTTATTACCTAACCCTTGCTCGCTATATAGCTGTCTAATGGTAATGTGTCGAGGTAATGACATTCCTGCGTACTCGCGGAAAATTAGGAACGGAAGCGGCTTCGAGTCGCCGTACACATTATCGAATAGAGCCGATATAGACACTCTTCCGAATGTTAATGAAATTCGCGCAGTAGTGCGATATGAATTATTTTACACGCGATCCTCACGTTTTTATCCCGGCGCACGTGCGCGAGAGCTGTATATACTTCTTGCTACTATCCGCGGGAAGATGCGTGTATGGCTTTTCGATTAAAATATCGAGTGTGACTCATCGGCACGATATATATAACGCAATATTTACCGCTAGCGTTAACCCGAGAAATCATAGCAGCCTCGCACCTAAATACAATGAATCAATTAATACACAGCGATAGGAATCGCTCTCTCTCTCTCTCGAAGCGTGAAATAATCCGTCTCGTCCGCAGGCGGAATATACCGCGGACGCTCTAGATTTTCTGCGCTTTGCATGTGCTCGTTCGCTCGAGAGCTCCTGTGCTGCTGCTGCTGCTGCTGTAGCCGTGCGCCGCGTGCATCAACCTCGTGACTCGACTAGCGAACCAGAACCCGCGCGTTTACGCGCAGAGGGAGCGACGCTATATATTGTATAAATATACACAGGAGAGAAAATTACGCGGCGTATAATACAATAATTTTATTTTATTATTTCTTCTTCGCATTCAGGGATTACGCAAGCGGATCACTTAGTTCCATCAGCATCGCCGAAATACGCGAGTCACTCTACCGTTGTCGGGGACAATTTCCCGAAGCGAAAAAGCGACTTCGCGCAGAAGCTTAACGAATAACGTGTATACGTATAATGCAATCACTAAGAGAGGCTGGATAGAAGAAGCGTCGCGGCAAAGAAAACGAAGCTGCAGCATCGGCGACGGAGAAGAAAATGAAAAAGAGAGAGACGTACACCTCTCTCTCTCTCTCTCTCTCGTCTTCTTCACGAGCGGCGCTCCCTCTTCGGCTCCTCCGCAGCGGCAAACCGGTTATCCCGTCGAGAGAAGAAGAAGAAGAAGAAGAAGAAGAAGAAGAAGAAGACGAGCTCTGGCGTATACGCGTATTAAAACGCGCCGAGAGAGAGGAGAGCTTTTGATTTTCCTCCTCCTGCCACGGACTGTTACGCGCGCGCTCGAGCAGAGAAACAGGAAAGACTCGCCTGATCTTCTCTCTCTCTCTCTCCCTTTTTTTCGACAGTGACTTTTTTTCCCTCTCGGGTTGTTATTATATGCGCCGTCCGAATCGATGATGAAATTCCGATATTTCCCGGTGCTGATGTTTGCTTTTCGAATCTCCCCCGCGCTGAGGGCAATAAATCCTTCCGTATATCTCAAGGTTTGCTCGAAGGATACAACGCGATAAGCGAGCTTTCGCGAGATGTTATACAGTGGTCGCAACTTTAATAAAGATAAGCTCGCGACGACGTCCTAATCTCTCTCTCTCTTTCTGTGCCACGTAGGTATAAGCGCATACAGCTATGTTTACCCTCGACGGGAGATAGAGCGAGAAAGAGAGAGAGAGAGAGAGAGAGAAAAAAAAACTTTCCCTCGATCCCTCGAGCGAGTGCAGCGCGTGTGTGTACCTGCTTGGTGGCGGCGCAAAAACACTCGGCAGAAAACGAAAGTGCCCGCGAGAATGAGTGAAGGGAGGTGCAGCGCTCTGCAGAGTCTAGCTTTAGGAATCTCGTGCGTTTCATGCCTCCGTATAGTACATAGAGCGAGAGACGCATATAATACACACAGACACACACATGAGCGAGGAGGGTTACATGCTACGCCGACTCCTGGTATGTAGGAGATCCTCGACTCGGGAGGACTAAACCGGTTTCACGCGCCCGAGCGATTACGACGTTCTCCCTCTCTCTCTCTCTCTATACGTATATATATATACGCAGCATCTCGTACGTGATACGCGTAGGTACGCACGCCCGCGTAAACGGGGTCGCCGCGTTATTCGCGCGACGCGTATCAAGGTTAGAGAGAGAGAGAGAGAGAGAGAGAGAGAGGGATTTTTTACCTCCTTTCGGCGGATTTCGAGGGAGATAACTGTATACTCCCGAGGGTTTTTCTATACGTTACTTTACACGCTATGGACAGAGAGAGAGAGACGAAAAAACACTCGCATAGAAAGCGTATTACAAAGCACAATCATCGGCGTCGTCGTCGCTCTCTATTCAAAGTTTGCCTGTCAGCGCGAGAGAGCACAATTATACATCGGGAGCGTAACTGTACACGTATCATCATTATAAGCGCCGAGCGTAGATCCTTTTCTATCGAAGCCAATTAAAAACGCGCTTCGGAATACAATAAACAATCAGGCTCGCGATTTACATTTTCGTCTATACGTGTATACATCTAAAAAAAAAAAAGTCGCATTATATACAGTAGCGCCGATAAATTATGAACGCCGTGAAAGACTATACGATAAATAACAGCGAGAGAGAGAGAGAGAGAGAGAGGAGTCACGCGCGCGCGAAATATGCATTCGAATTAATCCGTCGTCTATCTCAAGGTGTTGGAAATGCCTCGCGTCTATACGTGCGGGCACACCTGGATACAGCGACGACTATAGCCAGAGACAGAGAGGAAGGTCGTCGCTGTTAAACGAAGAAGAAAAAAAAAAAAAAACTGCCGAAGGCCATATTCCTAATGCGCGCGCGCGAATTTTGTGCGTCAGGATTTTCGCTGGAATCCAAACGATCGTTAATGCCGTACGATTCGTTTTATTGGCTCGACTATAAATACTTTGAGAGAGAGAGAGAGACGCTTAGACGTAACGAGATTTATTTACAAGCTTGTTTTTGGTCGTGCGGAATCGCGAGCTTCTTATCGGGAAGCTGTATACGCGGTACTTTTATTTCTCACGAGCGGAATATCTATGTGCACTCGAAAAGCAGATCCTCGAAAACACCTGATAAATTAACGAAATTGCAGGCTTGAACTTTCACCGCGCGGGACGAGCAGAATTCACACGCAAATCGTTTTCTCATAAAGCCGCGAAATTTACGAACGTTTCAAAACCGCTTCGCCTAAACGCGACTTTCCCGCCGAGAGTCTACCGCTGCTGCAGCTAGAGAGAAAGAAAAAATGAAGCCACACGTGTGTGTGTGTGTGTGTAGCAACGAAATTAGTACAGCCGAGTCGAAAAACCGAGAGAGAAAAAAAGAGAATCGTCAGGACGAAAGATAAGCAGAAAAAAAAACACACACCTGCGCGCATACCGATCGCGTGATCCATTGCGCAACTCGAGGAAGGACGAGAGGGGCTTAATTTCGCGCGCGCGCGGCTAATTGACGACGAGAGCAGAGAGCTTTGATAATGCACGACGCTCTATAGCCGAGCGCGAAAGTCGTGTATTTTTTGTTTCTACTATTTTTCGGAAAATCACTTCGGCTTGCGCAATCCGAAGGAAGAGACTATTTTCCTCGTCGCTGTGTTTTTTCGAAAATCGACGAGAATTTTTTTCTTTTTTCGAGAGCTGCTCCATTGCGCAACGGTATATAATTCGCGAAGATAGAGAGATTACAACAATCGCGGAGTGTATTAATTCAACGGTAATGAGTGAACACCTCGATAAACGCAGCCCGGCGGTATAGAGTCGCGCAGCGCTTATGTCGCGTTGCAGTTACAAAACGTTTCGTTCGCTCTCAACCTGTTGCGCTTATAATTTTATCTCGAACGAAATACTCGCGGACTCGTATATAAGAGTATTATCAAAAGTTGGAACGTGCATTTTTTTTTTTTTTCCAGATTTTCATTCTCGCGCAGCCAGACCGAGAGACGTGACTTGTATCGTGCGCGCGGCCGAGACGTGATTAATCGACGAGTGAACGAGAGAGGATAATTTTAACAAATTGCTGTCAAGGATCTAGCCTAGGTTAATATCGCGGAGATTCGATTCAGCCGAGCGGGCTTTTCTCCGTACAGAAAGAGACAAGGTTTTCCGATGATCGTTCAGTTGTTAAGTTTTGGAAATATTGATGCTTTCGGTATGGGAAATTTGCAAATACGTCGGGGGAACGTTTTGAAACGCGTATATACACTGTGCAACGCTTGCACACGCGCCGCTAGAGCTCTCTCTCTCTCTCTCTCTCTCTCTCTCTCGAACGTTTACTCGTCTATTATCGTGCGCCTATTTTCGTTTGTACAATTAAGCGTCTTCCTCATTTCGCTCCTAATGATGATTAAAATTTAAAATTACGCTATTAGGAAGGCTCTTAGCTACGGTACACACACATAAGTATATCCCTCCCGAATATACATTTGTAACGTTCGCATTTCCTGAAAGCATACAACGCGACCCTCGCGTGAATTTCGGCAAGCCGCGATTTCGCAAGCTCAAGAGTACACGGCCGATTTTTCTCATTGTTCAGCGCTGCGGCAGCAATTGTTTCGATTTCGAGCGAGCGAAAATTTGCACCTCGACAGCGAATTTGGCCGCTTGGCTACTATATATACGCCCGTGTCCGGTGTTTACATTGCGCGGGGGCGCTTCTATATACCTCTCTCTCTCTCTCTTTTTTTTTTTAAATTCGGCGATGACGTAGGCAGAAGCACGCGTGCGCTCGTGTGGCTACGGCGTTTATATACGGGAGATGCAGAGATCGGAATCATAAGATGAGTCTGAAAAGCCAGGTTAAACCGGAAAATAGGCGATCCGGTCGAGTGAGTTTTTGCGCTATACGCGAGTTTGGCTTTTCGTTTTTCTAATCCTGCGCGTAGCAACAAGCCTTTCCGGCGGCACGATACGCTGTACGACGCAAAAAACGATCGATCGAACAATCGATCATTGACATAGAGAGAGACAGATATATATATATATATATATATATATATATATCGCGATCTCTCGGTCAGGACTAACGATACATATAATATACCCAAAGACATGCCACGTACCGATTCCCTTGGCGGCGCCGGCAAGGACCGGTCGATCGAGCAGGGCGCCGCAGGCAAGGAGTAGACAGCAGTAGCCAACGAGCCAGCAACCGCTGTTGCGAGCGTCACTTCCGCCGGAGGCTTGCTCCTGATGCTGGTCATCATCGTCCCGCCGGCGACGTCGCGGTTTCACCGCCATCGCGCCGCGGCTCCTCCGTCCTTTCGACGACCCAGCGCCTCTTCTTCTTTTTCTACCTTCTCTTCTACCTCTTCAGCTATATATATATATATATATATATATATGTAGACACTGTAGGCCACGCACGATGCACACCGAGTCCGCAGCGATATACTCCTTCTCGTCGTTCTTCCACACTTGACTCTTACAACCGAGCTGAGAATTTCAACTGACGTACGCAGGTGTGTGTGTGCGTCTGTGCTCGAGCGGGTACTTTAAAAATGGCGCGGCGAATGATAGCTAAGGAGAGATGTGGTTATACCCGTGTCGCGGAGATTTTCCAGGAGAGAGCAGCGGGGATACGACGATCGGGGGGCTAGTCGCGGTATCACTCGCTCTCTTTCTCTCTGCCTTATAGAGCTGATACGGTGTCGAAGTTTCGAGAGGGGGGAGGGCAGCCGGTCGTCTGCCGATCTGTCCTCAGTCCATGGCTGTAACTTTTCGGCAGGATCGATTCTGTTTCGTGTCGCGTATATACGTCTTTATACACGCGCGCGCACGGTTTCTCGCTCTATCTATCTCTCTCTCTCAGCGGGCTGCGCACTGCACGCACACCTTGTAGACCCGGTCGCGGTCAACGGGCGACTGCCCGGGACTCGTGCCACCACCACGACTACCGACTCTCTCTCTCTCTCTCTCTCTCTTTCCGCGCTCTCTGTGATGTCGGAGAGAGACTCACGACGCGAGCGAGCGAGCGAGAGAGGGACTAACTCCACTGACTCTCCTTTCCTGATGGTCCCCGCGCGCGCGGTCGGCTCTATAGCTCTCAACGGCGGGCCTGTCTCTCTCTCTCTCTGTGTGTGTGTGTGTGTTGCGTTGCTGCGCCGTGTATCAAGCGCCGACCAACATGGCGACTCGCTGTGCCGGCGACAGGTCCCTCTCTCTTTCTCGCCTCGTCCTTCTCGCTTCTCTTCGCTCTATGTACTCTCGCCCCCTAACCTCTTCTCCATCGGAGAGCTCTGTGTGCCCTCTGTATATACATATATACGTATACACGACTATGTACTATATAGCCCCTTCCCTCGACTCTCTCGCTCTTTCACTTGCCGCGCGGCAACTTGTTGCTCCGCGCTCTCCGCATGCGAGGGAGAAGAGCGCGCGAGAGGAGAATCGAATGCAACGAGATCATGTGTGCGTATATAGGAACGAAAATTCGTGCTCGGTTCGGTCTGCGATGTTGAGGAAATGCCGGCTCTTGTGTACACTCTATAGTCTATATAGATGTGTGGGGTGACCGGATCGAGTGAATGACCAGGCTAACTCTACTCGGAGCGCCAGTGAATGACCACTTTCGAATTCACCGCGAAACCTGGAGAATCGTATAGAGCGGCGTTTTTACATTGGCTCGAGTGCTTCTTTCTTCCTTCGCTCGCGGGCTCTCGCTTAACAGGCCGCGCACGGGCTCTTCAATTCGAAAAGCTTCGATTTTCTCACAGGCCAATAAGATGCAAACGTATATGATCGGCATTTTAGTTTCAACAGTCGAGACGTATTTTACGTATTTTGTGCATACTAAGATTGATTAAATAATGCTCTGGGTTAATTTAAATCATCCATAACGTAGCTTCGTTTTCAATGCGAACAGCACGCGCATTACGTAGGCGCGTTTTTGACGTGTACCGTATATACAGTCGCTATATAGGTACGCGTACTCTTGTTCTCCTACTTCCTTCTCCTCCTCCACCTCCTCTCGATTTTTTCACGCTCTTGTTCTTCTCTCAGAGGTGAACAAAGTCCTTGCGTTTTTTCATTCGAAAAACAGACCAAGTCCTGCAACGGGAGGATATACCGATTACATTTTTGCTTATACTTATGAGAAACGATGAAACTGTTCAATCTTTTTTCCTAATCATACAAGTTGCGCACTGGGTAATTCCCTTCGGGTATTTTCTGGCAGTTATTCAGTTCAGGATAACCCAATGCGAACACGCAGGTGTTGTTTGTTGGTAAATCGAAGAGTCGAAAAATTCCTCTCACTTGCCGCCGGAGTTTCCCATCGGAACGGAGTGCATGCGATACGTTTGTGCATTCCTCAAGAGTTCCTCTCGTTCTCGCTGCTTGTACACGCGTTATACAGCATGCGAAAGAGCGCAGGGATTTCCCCGCACCGACGTGCGTCGATCGGAAACCTTCCGATGATATATTATACATCCTCGAAACTTTCTTCTCTCTCCGCCCTTATATCGAGAGAAGGAGCAAGTATCTGTAAGAAGATAATCGGGATGAGATATATTGCCATTCACAGACCTTAAGAGTTAAGGGGAGGTGGGAGCTATAGCTTCGCAAATCCGCCACGGGCTATTTAGTATTTCAAATGCCCCCCCCCAAAAAAAAACTAAAAGCCGTATTGACATTTTCTTTCGGTAGAATGATTCGCTTATCTCAAACCTATGGCGCTCTGCTCATTATATATTGATGAAATTTCAAATTAAAAAAAGGAAGTTAGTTTGAGGTTAGCGCTGTAATCGCACAAACACGCGTAAATACCCGCTCGTATTTCACAACTTTTACAAAAACCAAAAGCCCGATTGGTATTTTTTTTTTTTTCGGTAGAATGATTCACTAAACTCGACACTATTTACTACTTTATTCAAAAAGTTATATGGAACAGAAAAACAGTGTTTTCAGCTCCCCTTAAACCGGGAATTTCGTTCTCATTCGCAGCGGGGGATGGAAAACTACAACGCGGTAATCCAGCATTTTTTAAACGTGTCGAATAATAGATTGAAACGACGGTTGTCTCGTCGCTGAATTTATATCTCAGCTCGCTTGCGATCATCGGAGATACTGTACTCTCGGCTTCGGCTCATCTGGACGTCATTGACGGGATCGGCGGGTTATTTTCGCAAAGGATACTTTAAATGCTAATGTTCGCTTCTTTATTTCTCTTTTTCCCTCCTGCGCTGTATACATTTATTATCCGTTCTCGCGCCGCTCGTTTTCCTACTGATTACGCTCGGCGCTTCCCTCTCTCTCTCTCTCTCTCTATCTCTCGCGATCACGAGGCAGTATAATTTTTTCCCTCCGCGAAGAAATAAAAAAAAATAGCGTTACATCGGCGCTCTACCGAGAATCACAGTTTCCGAGTGGAAATTTACTGTATAAAAGGATTCGCGGGAAATACAGTCAATCATTCGCGTCGTAACAATTATGGATTGATCTATACTCGTGCAGCGTATATGTGTTTGCGTTGAAAGAGAGAGAGAGAAAGAAAAACTAATAACGAAATTCACTCTGCGCGCCTCGCCTTCTTCCGATTGGTATATATATATATATATATATATATATATACAAAGCAGCGCGCGTGACGTGGACAGCTCTTGAACGAAATATGTCGACAAAGCTCGCGAAAAATCCGTAACGAAATTCTCGCGCGTACAGTCAACTCGCTCGCACACCGGTTTTTATATTGCGAGAAAGAGAAAGAGCGAGCTAAGAAAGCAGCAGCGGCAGCGCGGTGCTGGCTCCCGAGAATATCCTCGCCGCACACGCGGCTTCGAAGCTTTATTGGCCCTCTGCGTATCTGCCGCGTGTATTTCTGTTTAGCGCCTATACGTAGGTATATATATATATATATATACACACGTGGAGAGTAAAGAAGGGCCGACGCAGGACAATATACCGAACAGTCTGACGTGACAGGTGTAAATTGGATTTCCGCAATAGAAATTAATATGCTATATGCTCGTCGTTGAAAATGTACGTATATCCGTTCCTTGTGGCATTTCGCAATGAATTTCTAACCTAAAGCCAAATCATCGGTTTTCGTACGCAGCTCGTAAACGAGATTCGCAACGCGTTGCGACATTTTGTTCAAATTTACAAACACGGTTTTTACAAATTCAAACGACGTGATCATCGGCAGCAAAATCAAGGAAGCGAGCCTCAAAAGCAGGTATATATATCGAATAAGCGTGTACTCGTGTCTCCTCGGGCTCTCCCCCCCCCTCTCTCGGTCGAGTCTCTCGTATATGGTTAACGGTATAATACCCCTGGCGTCTCCCCGGCCATATAACAGCCAGGGCCAAGGAGTGTAAATCTCGGGTCTCCGCTTCTTCCCCCCCCCCCCCCCCATCACCTCTCGATCTTCGAGTGAGTCACCGAATTCGTTAAGTATACGTATAGATTGCTTCGAGTACCTTCTTCAGGTAGGTGTATAATAGCGCGTCCGTTTATGAATATTCCAGGACCTTTCTGGTGCACTTTTATACGGACAGCTTGCGGTTCCTCCCACTCCTTACGGGGACTTTGGGAGGTGTAATTCATACCTCCATGGGGGGTCGGCGTCGGGCTACGACGAGACGGCGGCGGTTTGAATTGAGTTTTATTGACGATACCGAATTTTCAGAGTTAGCTCGACGGGGATTTTCGATGTGGGCGTTCCTCGGATTTGCCGATGTTTCCATGAAATCTGAAATCCTGAAAGCGATTTTACATTTACAAGCGGTATTTGTAGAAATATATATATATATATATATATAATACGGTTTAAGTTTATTTTTAAAAATTCGATAGTTGCTGCGGCTTTTATACCAACTGCTCGCAAAATAGAAAACTTGGCGAGATATTTACCCGCGTTATAACGAGTCGATCGGTAAGGTAAAAATCTATAAGGCGTAGTCCTCTCTTGGCACTCGAGAATGACAGGTTAATCGTTCGTCCCTCCGGGTTTTTTGGTTTTGTATATAAAAAGATAATACGATGGACAGATTTGAGTACACCGATGCTCTAGTACTCCCAAACGAGGACCAAATCAGGTGCGATCGTGGCGTCAGGCTTTACGATGGAGAAATTAGGGTACGTGGTTAGAAAAAAATAGTGTAACATAACCTTTGTGATTGCAGATATTTCTGTAGTTTTTTAATGGAAATTCAGGAATCTTTTGGGTTTTTCAACTCCTGAAAGAATGTTTATGTTGATCAAATTATTGAACATTGAATTGCAACATAAAGATACTCTAAACTAAATTTTTCAATAATTATTACAGACTTCATTTGAGGGTGGAGAGGTGATACTTACAAGCCATAGGATTGTTTACAAAACGCCAGATGACGTGACTTTTGCTCTGCAACTCAGGTTGGTCATATATTTCGAAGAGGTCAATCCTGGAGCTTTATTCTTCACACGCAGCAAAAAAGTTATTTTGCATCTCGCAGAACCACACAGTGGTATGTACATTCCTATATGATAAAAAAATTATAATTAGACACCTCTCGCATCCATTGACGTTTATTTTCAGATAAACTAACTGGACCTATAGATAATAGTAGATTCAACTATGTAAAGCTATCATTTAAAGAAGGTTTTGATCCTACTTTCATAATACACTTGTCTGATGCAATTGCAAGAAGAGTTTGGGAGAGTGTTCCACTAAGTATATCTGCCAGTTTAAGCACAATGAGTGTGGTTAGATAATTTAGTTTTCACATAAAACTTGTTGCTTGTTTGAATGAAAACAATTGAAAATTTTTTTGTAACAGGGGGTCAGTCAAAAGCAGCCACTACCTGCCATCAAACCAAGAACTGGTATCATAGGCATTGAGCGCAGTCTGCAGGAGCAGCAGAGAGCTACGGATGAGAGCATCAACGTTGCCTTCCAGGACCTAAAAAAGTTGATGGGTATGGCCAAAGATATGGTCTCCATATCCAAGACTATATCAGCAAAAATAAGGGTGATTGTCTGAATGATAAAGTTCGCTAAAACGTGTCGGCTCTCATAATGCGAGAAAATTGCAGGAACGCCAAGGAGATATCACAGAGGATGAGACTGTTAGGTTTAAGTCGTACCTGATGAGTTTGGGCATCGATGATCCAGTCACCAGAGATGCCTACAAAAGCAGCAACGAATACTTCAAACAGCTGGCCCGACAACTAGCTGAAATTTTGGAAGAGCCAGTTAAAGTGTGTAAAACCAATTGCATTATTTCTGTACAATTAGATTGCTTTTCATTAATTTAATGCCCTCAACTCTGTTCTCTGTCAAACGCAAATTTCTTACGTTACCAGGAAGTTGGTGGCATGATGGCCTTGACTGACGTTTACTGCCGAGTCAACAGAGCCAGAGGTTTGGAACTGCTGTCTCCTGAAGATTTGTTAAATGCTTGCAGACAGCTGGCACCTCTTAGTCTACCAATAGTATTAAGAATTTTTGATAGCGGAGTCATGGTTCTACAGTCTAGAGCTCACAGTGATTATGAAGTTGCTGAGGCTGTTTCTCAACTGGTGAGTGATGATTTCCATAATATGCAACAAAATATCTACATCAATATCTCATTGTAAATTTTGTCTATTGCAGATAAAAGACAGAGGCTCAGTGACAGCCACGGAACTGGCACAATCAGAAGGAATTTCAGTGGTCCTGGCGTGCGAAAGGTTGCTCATGACAGAAAAATACGGCAAGGCATGCAGAGATGATTCCATTGAAGCTCTCAGATTCTATCCTAATCTGTTCTTGGAACAGGAGACGTGATGAACACAAGCCACATACTCAACTCAAGATTTCCTATTGCAAAGTATAAAGTGGTGCATCTAATCTGACCATAAGGACAAGGCTAAGCAAGTATCAGAAGTACAATAAATTTCACGTATTTTTAAAGAATATATATATATATATATATATATATATATATATATATATATATATGTCTATCATCGACGAAGGAAAGTGTTACTTAATTCTTTAGTAGCGTACGTTAGTACACGAGTGCGAGTGCTTTAAACCGACACATGTAAATAGTACATTACGATACGTGTGGCCTAAGTAGCGAGTATTGCACGACGTGTATTAGCATCCGAGCTAAGCGAGGGTGATAAAACGCCGTGCACTAATGGACTGCATAGTTCTCTAGTATCGTATATAATTTTATAGCGCAGCTGCTTAAATTCGCCAAGTCACACCTATCCGTGATCTAAGCAGTGCATTATTTTACCGTGAGGTAAGATACACACGGTGCAATAATGGACTACTTAGGTCTCGTATAAGCGTGACTTGGCGAATTTAAGCCGCACTGTCCTATAAAAGATGTTTCTGTAATAAACACTCGCTAGTGAGAACAGCACCTGTGTATAAAGCTATATACAATGTCCAACAAAATGTACATTTCGCAACCTCAGAACTGTTTTGTATCTGCCATTATTTTATTTAAAGCGCAACGCTAATGACACGAGATTTTTGTTAAAAACAATCGTCGTCTTTCATACTTTCTTCATCTCCAAAATCTATCTCAAGTATACCCCCTCTCTGCTCAATCCGAAACCGGCGAAATCCCTCCCCTTCTTCGAACCACAGCCGTTTAATCCCTAATCCGGGCAATATATATATATATATATATATATATATATATATAGAAAGTCCAGGTCAGAAGAATATACCCCTACCCGTGGCCTACGAAAGCCAATATTCTATTTGTTTTATACTTATCTACGAGGATCCGTCTACCTGCTCGGACTGCTCATTTTGACGAGGGTTTATTGTGCCCTTTTATATAGGGATATTGCATACCTACCTGGCACGTTTCCAGGGAAAGCGGTCTACTCAATTTCCGCGCCACAAGCCGTATCTCGGTGACGCCTTGTTAACAGCCCTCCCTCCCCCCTCCACATCATCCTGTCCAATCGAAGCTTCGAGCAAGGTCAATCGTTAACCCAAGCTCGGAACCTTTTGCAACTTTCTCTGGAAACTTGTGAAAACAATTGTTGTCTCGGCTCTGAGAAAAATAAGAAGCTTCGATTGTTCGTGTAGAGTCGGTTAAAAAAATCGCGGAAACGCAAAAAACGCGTCAGCAAAATTCGGCAGCGTAGTAAACAGCCGTGAGTAGCCGAGAGCGTAGAGGCCTGTGGTTGGTCGGATCAGTCGACTGCGTTCACGTGTCCGTAGCCTCGAACGCCATTGGCCGGAGCCTGAGAGTAGGAGGAGTGGGAGTGCGAAGAAGGAGTGGGGATAGCGTAAACGAGGTTCTTCAGGCCGAGTCGCCTCCATTCCCAGTCAGTCACAGAGACGTAGTGAACGGCATCGGATCTAGAGGTTCGCGCGCATTCGGCGGACGGTGTTGAGAACTTGAGAAGAGTATAAGAGTTTGTGGTGAGCCGAAGACAGGGACGATTTGTGTTGACGATTGACGGCCTCGAAATATACTTGTATAGTTTTTTTGGAAGAGTTTGGAACGAGAGTATACTATATAGAGAGGAAGAATCGTTATTTGTGAGAAAGAGAGATATTGTTTATTGGTGTTCGATCGATACGCGCGGAAGCAGCCGGAGGACGGGTGTATAGTCGGTGAGTACTCGTATATTTCTATACTGGACACACACACACACACACACACACACACGCGCGTACAACATCCCAAACAAATAAAGCTGCAGTCTGTAGAGTTGGTGCGAGAGAAAGAGTTCGTGTATAGGGTAAAGGCACTACTAGTCGGCCATTTCAGCTGCATATTTAGTACTAAACGAAAAAAGTAGTGTCAAAAATTTGTTCAGTGGATACTGTTACACGATTTGAAAAAAGGTTATACGACGAAATAAAACAGAAAAAGGACCTCTGTTTGCATTCGTATAATGGCCGACCACGGGTCTTAATCTTTTTACACAATGAAAGTTTCAACGAGGCAGACAAGTTGTATGGATTTGAATAACAGAAATTCATTTGATCAAAGTTAAAATAAAACTGGCCAACTACCGACGTCTTTACCCTTTACAGATATAACAATGTTATCTCTTTGTGTGTACGTGCGCTTTGGCTTGCGTCGATTTCTCTCCACCATCAGCGCAGTATCACGATATAGGTATATCAAATCCCCCACTAAAGCACTGTGTATCTTTGTCCTTGTCGCAGCAGCAGGCAGCAGCAGCAGCAGCAGCAGCAGCAGTAAAGCAGCAGTCCAGAAAAACACGGAGCGGCTCCGCCATCTTGTTGAAGCGATACGCTCGTCGTGTGTGTAACTATATACATACGTACACACGCATAAAAAAAAAACCGAGCGGCAGATGCAGCAGCAGTAGTGCTCTCGAGAGCGAGTTTTTCCAGCTGGAAAAATCCTGATATCGCAAGCTACGAAACGAGTCACTGTGGTATAGTGTATTATAGTGCGCGAAGGAGAGTAGACGTGACGACGAGACTATTTGCGTTCGAGGGGTGGCCGAAGGTCACCGAATGTATCGAAATAATATAACCCGTCTCTATACCGAGAGCAGTGGGAGGACAATAATATCAACAGCGGCGACAAAGGCTCATCTGCGGCTAAGATCCGAAGAAACATCATCAGAATCATTGTGCAACATCAGCCGCATCACAGCCGAGTCGAGGTAGCATTAGTACAGCGAGCACACGGCGCTTGGAAGATTCGCAGGTGAGTCGATTTTTTTTTTCTTTTTATCTTTCTCTCTCGGTGTATCGTTTCGTCGGGCGCGAATGAGTCATCCGTGGCGCACACGCGGTCGACTTCGCGAGTGACAAAGGAAAAGAGACCAGGAAACGGCGCTACGCACCATTTCGGCGTACCTGTTTACGCTACGGGAATCTCCGAAAAAAATAACGCGGGACGTCAGAGGCGCGAAAGAAAGTTTGTTTACGTAAAACTCGTATCTCCGCTCAGTCTGTGTGTGTGCGCGTGTGCAGGTGTATAGGTACGTCTATAAGCGTGTATATTTGTCGGCTGATCTCCCCCACCACCTTTTTAGGTGCTCTCCGCTCCGGAGTTTTATTGCGCAGTTCAGACTCGCGGCGACGTAGTACCTATATGTATACTACTTATAGCTCTATCTCTTTCGGTCCCTGTTGTTTATAGCGTCGCTCTGTCTCTCGACTCTTTTTTGTCTCCGAGTTATACGCGCGCGATTATATACTCTTTCTCCGCGGGAGTCGTATATTTAGCCCCGTATCGATCGATCGAAAAAGTAATTTTAATTTTTTCGCTTCAATCAGACGACAATGCTCGTATATACGAGCGAGGGACAGATGTTTTCATGCGGGCAGCTTTACGGCCGTGACCCCATATGTCGTATATACAGCATTGACCGCGCTAAATTCGTTACCCCTTTTATTCCTTTTCTCTCGCGAACCTCAAGGATCGTATACAAGTACCCGAGTATTTCCCAATCGGCGATCAACGAAAGAAAGCCGCCGGGCTTATAAAACGCGAATTATTAGAAAGTTTCCAGTTGCACAACTAGAACTCCTGATCGTGACTGGTTTTTTTTTGTTCTCTCGAGAATCGGATTTCTTTTTCGTGGATGCACTCGGGATAACATCTCTCTCTTGATAACGATAAGAGTAAGGAACCCCCGTCTCTTTAACCCGATCTCTACGCTCCCGACGTAAACAAACAAAGAAGAATATTCTTGTCGCGGTTTATCTCATTTAAAGACCGTCGCGCTATATCTCTCTCGCTCTCCCACGGAGGCTTGTTTACGCGGCTTTTTTCGAAACGCACACAAGCCTCGAGACATAACCCGTTCGTTCGGCTTTGAGAACATGAATCGATTCGAAAGTCTCCTCGTCGGCTCTCTGGCATGGAAGCTTCCAGTCGTCGTCTCCCCACAAAACTTCATCGCGGTCTGCTATAATCGCGTCATGATCCGTGCGTATACTATACGACTCGTGAAAAACAACGTGACCTCGATGGTAGAGAGCCAACACGCGCGGTATATAGGTGTATTGCGAAAACAAACAAGTGGGGATAGTTGGCGTATACGCGTTTGACGAGTTTTCCGTGATAACCCGATCTCGCGCCGATTGACGCATCTGTCGCGCAGCAACATGCGATAGGAGTATATTACAATTATAAAAGATACACAAAGAGAAGCGGCCCGTAACGGCTGTCGAGCGTTGCTGAGAGATTTTTGAAGCGTCCGCATTCTCCCTCTCCTATTTTTTCACTCGTTGACGACTGCTGCCGCAGTCTGGCGTACTTTCTAACTTGCCCCGGTTGCCAGCGGGGCCAGCCGTCTCTTCCTTTATGTGCCTGCAGCTCTCCCACCTCTCGTGAGTTTCAGGCTTTCACAAAAGCCAGCGCTTGCTTGGTTTCTCTCTTTTTTTTGTGTGCGCTTGTATATGTGTGAGAGAGCAGGCCGGCCCCTGTGCACGTGTGCGTGGTTGCGTGTAACGGGATGTTACGTACGAGCTCCACCCTGGGAAAGTAGGGGGACTGGTCGATTCTCTTTTTTTTTCCCCGATGATTTTGGATTGTAAAGCGAAGCCTCGACGATTAACCTGCAACATTTTTTTTTTTCGTTTCCACGTTTCAGGCCTTCCCAACAGCTTGAGCAGCAGATTTTTTCAATAGTCTCCGAGCCAGCATCAGAACAGCATCAGAATGACGAACTCGACGCCCAAGAACAACGACAAGATCGAGAGGCAAGGCTCGCCCAGCAGTCAGGGCAAGCAGCGGCGTAGCTCCAACTACGTGAAGACCGTTACCTACTTCTCCAGCGGCAACAACAACGCTGCTGGAGCAAGCAGCGTTGCCGTCACCGGCAACAACGCTAGTGGACGCAACAGCAGGGCCTCCAACAGTAGCAGAAGACAAAGCTGCAGTCCACCGTGCACCTCTGCCAAAAACATTCCCCGTAGCTCGCCCATGCGCTATGATAGCCCGAGGTAAGAAAAATCTACTCGATGATTTATTATTTTATTTATATGCATTGGATTTTAAGCGATGATTTTTCATTGATTGTTTTCCGTTCGCACTTGATGATTACAGAGGCAGCCCAACTAACAATTTCTACGCTGGGGCCAAATTCTCGGAGCCACCATCCCCTGCTACCTTGCCCAAGCCGCCCAATCACTGGACCGGCTTGATAGGGAGCTGCGGCAGCGAGACTGGTCCCTCCCACATCTCGCAGCACTTCAACATGTTCTTGAACATCCAGGCTTGATACCGCACAGTTGTAGAGGAAGCGATGTTTGGCGAGTGCGCGTCGTCGGCGAGCCCGTCGAGATTCGATACAGTGAATTCTTTTGTGCACGCAAGTCTCGTTTACCAGCATCACGAGCCTCGCCCGAGAAAGCAGCAACATCAGCAGCAGCGACTGCGAGCCGGTGCGGCGCGATTTTACGCGTCTCCACCCGCGCAGTAGTATAGTAGTAATCAGTGCCCGAGCGGAGAGCAAAGTTATAATAACAAACTATTCAATGGAGCAACTCTGTGTTTGTGTGACGATGCACTTAGTGCGCCATCTTTCGGCAAGGGACACACACTTTCGATTTCGTTCGTTGGAGGTTGTATTATTACGCACGTGTGATGGGGCTCCATTGAAAGCCTGTGATTTTAAAAAACTCGAAGTTAACGCAGAGAGGGAAAGAAGATACGAAGATGAAGAAGAAAGAAGAGCAAGAGGAGATAATAAAAGAAGTAAGTTAAGATGTAGTAGCTTCGACAGACTGCTGACGACGATGATTTTTTCGAGGGTTAGGTAGGAGACCTATCGTACCTAAATAATTGCATTGACGCGTTCGAGACGGGGAGGGAGAGTACTCTCGTTGCTTCTCCCGATACGCTAAACCCATCTGCTGCATTGCGTTTCGATAACTATAATGACGTTTAAGATACGATTCTCTATTCGGCGAGCCGTGTATAAAGATGTAAACATGTATTTTAGATTATCGTGTACTATTAAACGGACACAATCAGACACACACACACACACTCAACACTTATACACATTTACACACACGAAATGCTTCAGCGAACTGCAAGCGAAAGAAGCTGCGCAAAGATATTTTATCTCGGGAAACGACGAGCTTCAATGGCTGTCTCTCTTTAAGAGAACTCTTTATGTTCTTTGTTTCCATGCGACAATGTGACGGCGCGAATCATTTTCGCTTTCTCTTTTATTGCTCCTCTCTTTCTTACTCCCCATTCTTTCTCTTTCATTCTCGAGGAAAACCAAAAAGTCTATGTTCTCATTTTAATCGTTATAAAATTAAGTTTAAGTTAGTATCGACCCAGTGAATTAACGTCTCGTCGCGCGACAGACGTTAATGGTACATTTACGAATTATCTGCGACGTGATTGATATACATATATATTATATGAAACGGATGCCTTTCGATCATTATTAAAAGCAACGATCGATTGGAAAATGTGACGGCGAGTATATATAATTATTAAACAAAGAACGAAACAAAAAATGAAAACCATATTCGAGGTATTAGAATTTATGGGAGAGAACAGACACAACAGCAGAAACTCGATGGACCTTATTAAAAAAAGTAGTAGTTTATACACGTGATTTAGATAGGTTTAAACAAAATAAGGGGGAAAGACGAGAGAGAACGTGTTTGTTTTAACTGTACAAAATTCTTCGACGAGTCACACACATGAAACACAGTTGAAGCCAATTTACAAAACGAAACCGTAGCTTGCGAAGGCGACCGCGTCGCCTCGTACGGCCACCGTCCTTTCCGTGCATTGCCTCCGTTTTCGTGGACTTTTTTCTTGTTTTCTTTCCTTCTTATTACTAATTGCAGGAGGATTTACGTTTTTTTTTTTATTTATCTAATTATTAAGGATCAAAAGTATTTTTACGTTTTTTTTTCTTCGTTTTTGCGCGTAACTTTGCAACGATCGATTCTGCAAAGCTTATATATAGAGATGTGTGATTGATTGAAATAGATATTTAACGTTGAAAATTTATTTCGAGTGTGAATGTATTTTTTTCTTTATTTTTTGGTTTACGAGTATCGGATGAGGTTATACAATGTGTGTGTATATATACAATTTTTTTCGTTTCTATACTTTTATCTAATGAACAAAGCGCAAACTCAATCTTGGGACGCGAAAAAAATCGCTCGTGTGCCAACGCGATGCCAATGTGAGACTAGCCTTAATGAAAAACCAATTTAGATTTATTTTTTATTTTCTTATAAAGAGAACGAAAAATGCGACGACGGAATCAAAAACGAATTGTGATTTCTTCGAAATTCTCGAACTCGCCAGGCAAGATTGAGTTTGACCCTGTGATGATGATGATGAAGCTCGCGTTCGTGGAGCCTTTCTTTTAAAAATGAAAAAAGCAAAGCGCGCGCGAAAAAATTTCTGCCAAGGGCATCGGTGTTTACAATCGTATGCTGATTGGTGGCGAAAACAATCTATTTGCAAATTTTTCCGTAGTACGTAAGTCATTGTTGTTGCTTGGAAGGGATTATGGAGAGCGAAGAAAAGGTATAAGTGCAAGCGAAAATTTAAATGTTTTTTGATTATCGTTCGATTCAGACGAGAGCGAGCACGACTCGCTCGAGTCGAGAGATTTTAGTTTGATCGAGTGGCTTGTCGTGCCTTACGAGCTTAAGTTTAATTCAGCTTTATTACATTATTATAAACCGTATTTGATTGGTAATATATAATAAATTATATTTTTTTTTCTTTCCATTTCTTTTTTTTTTTTTTTTTTTTTTTTTTTTTTGTTTTAAGTAGTACGCCGTTTACGTACAAAAAATCAAAATTCTTTTAGTTCAGTTCACGAGGAACATTCATTCGATCAAAGAGTTATATTGTGTAGATCGTTACCCACTATACCTACTTTTTTTTAATGCAACATAAAAAATAAAACAAAAAACAAACGATACAAAGTCTGTCTTCTCTCTGAGTTTTCTTCGCTGTCGGGACAAGAAAGTACGTGTGTGAATGTATGTACGCAAAGTCTGTTTGTGCGAGTGAACGCGAGAGAGATTATACAAGGGAAAAACTATAGGCGATACGCGAAGTAACCGTGTAAATGGCATTTACTTTTTCGTAGGAATACAGTTTTAAAGCACACTTGGAGTCGAAGGCTTGAGATTCTTTTCCCGGGTAGACTATGATACTCGTCGGGTCGATGCTGTACTGTAAATTTTTAATTCATCCATTTTTACGTTTTAGCCCGCCAAAATTATAAAACAATGATTTTTCTTTCTTTTATCGACGAGACGACCCACGATTTTGGGACTCAATATCCAAACCGAATTTTGTATACACACGCGCGTGAAAGTCTTTCCTATACACAAAAAAAAGCAAAACGTAAGCATCGATTTTTTTTCTCGCGCGAAAGACGGGAAAGAAACGAAGCCGGAGATTCTCGGGGAATATGAAATTAGCTGTGATTATTGAAACCCTATATAGGTACTACTAATTTTTAATCGAGTACACGGTTTAAAACGAGACAAAATAATTTATTACTTGGATAATACATATTTAAGTATATGTATATATATGTACATATATATACACGTCGATACACACGCATATATTATATTGTATACTATATTATGTACACGCGAGATAAAGAAACAAACAAACAAACAAAAAAATGCATTAAATTTATAGGGGAGTGGAAAATCAAGTAATTAAGTAAATATTCTAATTTAAATATAAAGTCAATAGAGAAAGAGAGGCGACATCAACGATACCACGAGAGCCGGGCCATACGAACAGCCGAAAAAGCTGTTCTTCTGTAATAACTGCTTTGCCTACGTAGTATTATACGAACCAAACGAAAGAAGAAGCAGGAACAAACTCGTCCAGACGATTTCCACATCCGCAAATTCCAATCTCAAACTATGTTATGTATACGTCATATATAGCAGCTAAACAATCGTGCGATCGTTGATTAAGCCGACGAATAATAACGCGTGTGTATAAAATAACAAAGTCGAGGGATACATCGGTTCCTTAACTCGTTCCGGCACGAATCGTCAAAAACTTTTTAGGATATACATATTATATATAAACGAGATATTTAGATTAAGTAAAACGCGATTGCGAGTGGCGGGCCGTTCCGAAAAAAATAGGGATCAAGCTTATGTTTTTTCTCGAAAATCGTCATAATTTTACTTTTTACTCGACTGACAAATCTGTTGAAACCTCTTCAAAAATTTTTTCTTTTTAAAAATTCGCCTTCGAAGCATATATCATTGTAATATGAACTCGCGGAAAATTTTATATAGTGTTTGGAACGGCCCACAGTCGATCGGCATTTTATGTGATACTCTAACGTACAAAAAATCGTTCGTCGCATTAGGTTCGTTCGGATCATGATCATGATCTTTTAGAACGTGGGATATGATTAGAGGGAAATCCGAAAAATGCACATACACTCTGAGCCCCGAAGAGAAGGGAACGGAAGTCTCTTCGTCCTCTTTTTTCTTCGTCATACAACTCGATCGATTATTATTATTTCGTTATAATTTTTCTTAAATTTAATACTCCGGGATGCTGTTGCGCTCTCGTAACGCCAGCTCCCTGCCAAACAAGATCTCCTATTCGTAATCTTATTATTCTTGTCCGTTTTATATGCCCTATAATAACGACAAATCATTTTTTTACACTGTGTTCAGACGCGAAAACAAATCTATTCCACGCGTACAAACCATACACGAAAAAAAACCCAGAAAAAATATAAAAAAAAATTGTTTACTTTTATCCTCTGAAATCTTATTCTCGGAACACCTTTCTTTCTTTCTTTCTTTCCTTTCTGTACATACCCTCTCTCCACTACGTATACTCGCATCGGGAGAAAGCGAAGATCGTTTACGCGACAGATTTTTTCGGGAGGGAAACAAATACGACTCGATAGCTCGACTTGAAACCCGTCTTAACTCGATCTCCGACTGTAAATACAAAACTGCGATTCGACCATTTTAAAAAAATTCGTCGGACCGTCTTTTTGCAGTTTCTCGGGCGACGAGCGCGAAATGGCGGACGCAACGCTTAAAAAGACGCAAAGTCTCGCGTCCGGCCGATTTCGCGCTCGACGCCCATGTGGCGAAACACACACACACACACACACACACATACACAAACAATACACACATATGTGGTGTCGTAACTTTCGAAATTTGCGCATGACCGAGCAAAAAATTACCGAAAGCGCCGACAGCGACACCACACAGTAGCAAAAGGTCAAGTAGTTTTTAAGCAAGCGTAGCTGTTAAGAACAACCAAGTTTTAAAAGATTCCAAATAAACACATCCGTAAGGAGGGAGAAGGAGGTGATATTATATCCAAACATATTGAGCGTCAGGGCGACGGGCGCGCGAGAGAGACACACAATATGAAATCACATACATTTGTACATATATACATAAATAACGCCCCGAGAGCGAAGTTCTTTTTGTAAATTTTTGTGAAAACTTTACAAAGCGAGAAGCCTTCGCCGAGAGACTACTTCTTTTTGTATAGAGACTCGCACACACGTACACGTGATGATACATGTATATCTACAGAATAGCGATTACACGTCGCCCTGACGACGAAGGCCAGAAAGCAAAAGAAAAAATAAAATCAACGGCCGTGCGCGAAAAACACCAGCGGAGGAAAATAAACCATCTACTTTTCTCCCTCCTTTGCCTTAGAATTTAACTGAGAAGATAAGCGTTTTTAGGGTTTCGCGAAGGCGCGCAGACGCACAGAAACAGAGGAATTTGTTTTCGAAAATCAAAACGATATTTTCGAGGCTCGCAACGATGACAAAGAAAGCAAAAAATAAAGTGCAATTCGTCGCGAAAATGAACAATGATGAAATAACGATAAAATAGCAAACAAAAAATGAAATAAACGCAAACACACACAAACACACACACACACACACACACATCTCCGTACTACTATATCGAATTCGTTCTGTGCGCATTCGCGAATGCGCGACACGATAAATTATAAAATAGAGGCATCGCTCTCGTCCCCGTAACGTCGCCTACTATCCGCACACGTGTTTCAGCAACGAGATAAAAAAAAAAAACTTAAATTTAAATGTCAAAATAGAATATTTCGAACGACGTGGCTATGGAAAATTCACAAAGCGTAAAAGGTTACCCGAGAGCTTACGATCACACAGTGTATACCTAGAGAAAAGCAACACGTGTGCGGCTAGAAGGACACGTCGTTTCCTGGACGCCATCGCGGGCAAACTTTGTACATTTAAGCGTAAGGATTATAAAAAAAAAGTGCGAGGTATATATATATATATATATATATATATATATACACTATATTAAAATGAGAGAAACACACATACAGACAGTGAGGTTACGGCGCGAGACGCGACGCGTTTCGCGAGCGCAATTTTTTTCGCCCGCCGCCGGTTAATGCGGCGGAACGTACTGACTACATTTTAGAGCGGAACCGATTATTCGAGATATATAGGCGAGCGCAAAATTTGTGAGTGCGACGATATATTCGATACGCGAATTGTATATCGATTGTGTCTGACCAAAAGACAGTAAAAAAACAAAATAGCAGAAGACGTCTCGAGAACAACACTCGAGGTGGGTTACACACTATCATATTATAGAATTACGAAGATTTGCAGAAGAAGAAAAAACGAACTGTGCGCAAGCATGATTCATTCGACGTGGAGAAGTGGACAAAAAACATTATAAAAACACACAAGAATAGTGCGCGAGTGCTTCCGTGATGATTACCGTGATCATTGCAACAACAATAAAATTAAACTGCGAGTTTTTATTTCGAAACGATCTACTCTATACATTCGCGTCTTTCGGCCTCGTTATATTCGATGTATTATTATATCTCTGTAAATTTGTTGTTCATTTTTAGCTGGAAGACAAAGAAAAATTTATCGTCTCTGTATTCTCTGATTGTAAACGCGCAAACTTCGGGAAAAGCGCGCTCGTGGATGAGCTTTCACGAAGAGTAAATTATTACCAAATACACGTGCCTCATTGTGCTTGGGCATACGCGGAAAAAATGTGTCAAAGTTTTTTTTGAAAATCGACCGGATATTTTTGGATCATCGATAAGAGAAAGCCGATCATCCGCGCGCGCGCATTTCCGCGAGCCATATATATTATCATTATTTGTTTCTTCATTTGTTTTCCTTTTTCGATTAACACCGTATAATATCTCATTTGTAAAATTCGGCGATTCGTCGCAGTTCTAAGCGCATTACACGTTGTCACTGTATTATTCTCATCTCCACCGATCGAGGCATTTTACGTTTGTTTTTACATTTTAACGCGAGAGAAAGAAAGTGAGCGAGCGAAAGAGAGAGAGAGAGAGAGAGTCTATATATGAGTTGTATGCGAGCGAAAATGTTTATTCGTACGGAGAGCGTTATTATATTATATACAAACTATATATGTATACACAAACACACACGTAATGTATGATAATTTTTAAGACGAAGAGGAGGTTTTCATTTTTTTTGTTCAATTCGCGCGTCGAAGATAGAGACATTAATGTAAAGTAAGAGGTTAACGAAGAGGATGAGAAGACGCAAGGAAAGCGGCGGTCCGTTCCTTGATTCTTTGAGTGCAAAAGCAAAACTAGACGAACGGCGTTAGAGATAAGGCGTTTTAGTTTTAAGCTGCGAATCACTGTGATTTCCGTTCAAGAATTCATTTACCGTATGAAAAAGAAAAACAACCAACCGATGAAAATTTCTAAGTATAATCTCTCAGAAGACACGATCGAGTCGTTTGCGTGTCGGTGACAGCGATGGAAGGAATATCTTAGCAAACAAAGTACTAGGAATAAAAAAAATAGAATGCAAAAATTTATCGAATTGTAAATATATATACATGTATAGAAATATATGTCGATTGTGATGCGATTGCTTATCGGACCAGGAGATCTCTATTGAAGAAGTACGAGGATGAGACGCAAGAGTACCCAGTGAAAAAAAAGTATTCGACGGAACGGAACGAGTTTGTTTTATTAGTCTTTATTATTGAAGAAACAAGCAAAGACGACGATCCACCCGTCGACGGGAGGGTCCTCCACTTCTCGTTCGAGGAGAGACGGACCAGTTCACAGAGACGGACAGGATCGTCATGATGAGCTTCCCTCAAAGGGAGGCTATAGCAAAAACGCAAAGCTTATCGAGTATTTCGAGTAGTAAAAAGGCTATGGAACAGAGGTGATATATACACGAAGGATGAAACGAGGAATCGGTAGGAGCCGTCCCGACACCAAGTGCCGACGAAGTATAATCCAGATGAAACAAAAACATATAGCCGATATCGTATTGGTTCGTTCACTGATACATAGCAAAATCGTATATGTATTTCACGTTCAACACACATCCCCACACACGTTACACACTCGTAGAGGAAAAAAAGAAGACACACACACACACACATACACACTGAATTCAGCAGGCATAATTAAGGATAATAATGGAAGTCATGGTCACAATATTTGCAGAAGTTGACTAACGCCTAGAATTTCTACACGAACGAAGCGAGTTTTGTTGCGACGATTAGAAGATGATAAGAAGATGATAAGAGAATGGCATCGGTTGAAAATTAGATGTGATGTGAGCCAAGCCGAGCTTAATGAAGACAAGGGCGCAAATGTTTGTAAAATACGAGGACGCTTCTGCAGTGGCAAAGCGCCTCGAATCGATTGTATGCGAGCGAGCAGCGTATGTAAAACCGCGCGAGTGTGAGGGCGCGACAGGGCTCCGAAGTAGCCCGGCCTCGGCAAACATATATAAAAAAGCCAGCCGGGACAACCGCGCTCCCCGTTTATTGTTCCGGGAAGCTCGGCAAGTAAGTCGCGAGCTCGTCCGCCGCCGCGTGACTGTGATAATACCAAACCATAAAAATGTAAAAATTGTCTCTTTGCAAGAATAGGCAACCAAAAAAAAATATTGTATCCGTACGCCTAAGTGCGTCCGAGAGCGCGTTTGTTGTTTCGTGTATGTAAGAGTGCGAGTGTGCCACAGCGAGTGAGATGATAAGCAAGATAAGGCGATGAAGAGTTTGATAAGACGATGAGAGGATGGATCTTGCCTAATCCCTACGTAGAAGTAAGCATATGGTGAACAGTTTAAGAGCGACGGCAGGGTTGTCTTCCAGCGAGGACGACGCGCTAGCGTGCAATAGAAAAACAATGTGTTCCGTGAAGTGCTGCAGAGAGAAGATACCCGCGTTTGCCCAAGTTTTACTGAACATGATGAATATGAAGGAGTTCGTAGTTTTTAAGAGAAGAAGAGAAGCAAAGATGCTTCAAGCAAGCGGAGAGCAGATAAATCCAATCAATCGTATACAGTTCATATTAGATTATTCTACACACGACCTCATCGATGCTCATAGCCGTGAAATTTCTGTTTTTGTTTTGTACAAAAAAAATAGTTTTTTCAGCCTCCGGATCAGTTATGAACATTCTACACTGTTAATTCCCCTTCCCCATCCCCCTTTTCCTTTGTGTGCGCAGATATCAACATCATCCCAATGGTACATTTTAAACATGACGGATCCAAAATTTGGAGTCACACGTTATGCCCGGAGGCTTGGCTGCAAAATTCAAGATTATTTTATTGCTCTGTTAAACACATATTTTTTTCATCAAAAATGCAAAAAGAAGAAAACAAAATTGCAACAAAAATGTACCTACTCCCTGTAATTCCTCTCCATAGATTAATCCAAATTCACAATTTCCCCCCTTTCCCTAGGGCCCTACACAGGGCCCGCAAATTAGTAAAAATGAAGTACAAACTATTTTCGTTTGCCTTGCGAGATATAAAAAACTGCCCTTTTCAGGGCAAATGGAACAAACAATCAGTCCTTTTCA
>QLSS01000045.1:570819-611332 GCA_024372645.1 Trichomalopsis sarcophagae | reverse complement strand
TTTTCAGGACTAATATACATTCATTTATTTTTATATCTATGTGCAAAATGCCCTTGTCAGGGCAAAACTTCTTTTCAGCCTGGCCAAATCTCATAAAAGTTGGCTTTCCACCGGACGAAGAACCCTAGAGGTGGAGAAGAGTCGGCAATTAACAACGTCTCACATTCCATCCGAGAGTTGGAGGCTTCCCTGAAGCAGTTTGCCAACCGATGCTTCGAGAGTTAGGAGGAGGAGCAACAGTTAATTCAAATTGAAGGTATAAATCTCTCAAAATTATTTACAACTCGTTACTCGCAATGCGATTCGATTTCTATGAACAGATCGTGCATACGTATGTAAAAACTAAGGTGCGGCCGAATCGTGCACGAAAATCATTAGCGATCGCAAAATTCGCTCTCGTGACTCACGACCTGTCTCGCCATGATTGTAACGATTGATTTTCATTGGTTCCCAGATTGTACCGAGGGTCAACATTGTCAGCAACAGCAGCAACCTCTGGAGTCGACAACAATGGAAAGATCGAGAAGCAGTGTGATGGAGCTCGGCCTAATTTTTCGAAGATTGAAATAGCATTGTTTTTGTTGGAATTGTTTAGAAGCCAATAACAGGAGAAAAATCGCCAGGCTCGGAATCATTCAATACTTGGTCTACACCGCCCAACAAACGCAGCTACATTCGTCCAGAGGCAAACATCGTCTGCGCAACGATCGATCTTCGCTACAGCACCAACAGTATTACGCTTTTTGGAATTATTCACAAGAAAGTGTTGAAAATTCTCGTTCAACCAAAAAATTCAGATATTACTTTTAGAACAATCATTTGGATGTTACCAATTTAAAGCAAATAAAACTATATTTTTGGATCACTTAATGTGTTCGCATATCCATCAGCGTCATTGAAAGTACCCTAAATATGAAAATAAAAGCAGAGAGCGGCCGCGCAAAATGGGCAGCACGTATTTTAGTCTCTCAAGTACGCACACCGTCGATAGTAGGATTGAAAATAACTCCAAGGCGAGAAGAGACGCGCATCGAGTTCAACGTTTCTTACTCGCGGTCGCTCTACTCCTGAGCCTGCACGAGAGGTCAGTCGACGGGACTTTCACCCGCGAGAGGCTTTGCAGTGGGAATGACCCTTTGGCCAAAACATTGCACTCTACTAGTACTCACACGATTCTTGATTAATAGGAACGCTCTCGCGTCGATTCTTGTTCGACTTTATCTTCCTTTTGGTGAATCATGAGAAAATAACTTTGCAGTTAGTAATTCTTTGTTTTCTAGCGATCTTTCGAGTTGAACATTCAGGCACGATTTTGATAACGCGATCGTAAAATTGCGCAACGTGTGCAACGCGACATACATAGTTTCCTTCCATGTCCTTTTAGGTAAAATCGGCAGTGTTGATTCATGTTTGCGAATACATTGTCGATTATTTCTTGTGAAAGGCAGGTTTTTGCACAATTGCAACATTTACGTATAGGAGAGACAAAATGTAAATCCACGCTTTCTTACCGATGCAACGTCGGTAATGCAGGTCTCTCATTAAACTTACCTTGCTCGCATCGATATATAGGTATTAGGAATGTTAACACGGAAGCTGGACCCCAGAGGGCGTCTTGGTTCCCAGCCCCCAAACCCGTGTTAAATGTACATCTATATATTGTATATTGTTACGTTACGCTCTTGCATGTGTGAGTTAGGTCACGTGACACACACACACAACAGCGTGTCCATGAGCATATATATATATATATATATATATAGATATACATTTAACACGGGTTTGGGGCGGGAACCAAGACGCCCTCTGGGCCGAGCTTACATGTTGACATTCCTAATTATTTTCAAACTTGTCATTACAGAGTACACGGTACATTATACAGATAAATAGATTTTTCCCAATTCTATTAATTTATATTATATTAGCGTTAAATAATTAAATGAAGATGCATTACTGCGGCATAGACCAGGTGCACTCGAATTCTTCGTATATTATTGAAAAAATGGTCACACTATGTTTTTTATTAAAAAAGTTCAATTTCTAATTATCAGAGTCTACAAAAAATCATGAACAAATAATTATAGGATGAGCGTACATTCTATTCGCTTATACACTATATCGAGCATGATACATCTCGAGTCGCACAAAATCTCTCAAAAGTTAATTCTTAAAACGTATTCTAAATTATTAAGTCCAACAACTATAATTCTTAATGCATCTACAGCATCTTTCCATATACACTATAACAGTGTCGTTAATCAGAGTGCGAGTCTTCTATTATATTTCATTTTTAGCGCAATACTTTTTAAATAATTATTTTAATGATTATTTTAATCTACACACTCGCAGTGTGTCATTAGGAATTAAAAAGTATCTTACAATCGCAGCTAATCAATAGAACCCATAAGTTGCTATATATACTTAAAGTACCGCGTGTACCTTACCTCTCTTTAATTTCTTTAATTACGTACGTGATTGGCTCGTAATATTCAATTATTACGTATATTCAAACTTCGACCAATCACCCCATCGAAATACTTCATCGAAATACACTGTCGCACGCAAAATCATAGTAAAAAGAAATCTTACATCCGATAACTAATATCTAATATCCAAAATAGGAACATAACTAATAACTAATATCTAAAATTAGGACATTATAAAAATCAATGATTCTTGCAAATTTGCACGCATCAAAATTAATCTCGTTCATTGCATAATCATCTTTCAAAAAAAAAGGTCACTCAAAAACTCTCTTGATAAAAAATACCCCGGTCTCTCGCAATAATAATCTCGTCAAAAAAAAAAAAGAAGAAGAATACAGCCTAATCGTCGCTCTTGTTGCTCCCTGTTTCCTGCTCCTTCAGATAATTAAAGTCTTTCATATCGCTGGGCTGACGACAAATTCTCTCGTCGCTGTCGCAAACTAGTCCCGGTGCACAGGGGCAGAAAAGCAGGTAGACGTCCTCGAGGTGTACGTCCGTCGATTTCGAGCCGTCCGGATAGGTCACGTTGTCATTGGTCAATAATGGACCTTCGGCTCGGCAATAGTCGCCAACTTCGTGAAGCTTTTGACACCGAGGGTAGCTATATCTCTCGGTGGCTGCTGAACGAGGGAAACGTTGTTTATTTAGCATTATTGCGGTTAAAAAAAAAAATAAAAAAAAAAAAATTTGTTTTCTCTTTTCAAGCGGGTAAAATTTAAAATATATAAAATTGCGAAAATCTGTACTGACATATGGTGCAGCAGTGGCCTGGTGCGCATTGCAAGCTGTTGGTGCACTCGATGTGGCTGTTCCAGTTTCTCGGGAACCCCGACAGGGCTTTGGTGTCGATGACCATGGCGCAGAGCAGGAGAAGCCCCAACTTCGTTATCATCTTCATGGCGATATCTGTGGGATTATATAGTTATATCGTTCGTTAATTTTACGAGCGAATTTAACCAATGGGGTAATGCTTCCCCTTCTGACATTGGATGTTTTCCTGGTACGCTTTTGCAAGTCGTGCGTATACACATTCGAAAAAAATGACGGTTATTGTCAGGATCAGCTCTACACTTTAATTGGTATACACGCATCAGTCGCTTCCGTAAACTATCGCTCTATACCTGCGAGACGCGGTAATTATCGCGATTAAGCCATTTGAAATTGCCCATCGCTATGTGCGACGTCGTAACGTTGCGGAATAGCCTCGAACTTTGAACCGTCGATGAATGTTATACAATACGTCGAATTACAAAGATCGATTAAGGATTAGGATGTATATACGTCGTCGTCTTCGATTCGCAGAAGTGAGAGATACAGGGGCGCGTAAATATTCGGCTGCAGACGTACATACACACAGCGGAACATGCGAGAAAAGTCTACTATTATGCGATGACCTTAGCCTTGCCGCTGCGAATAATATACTCCTGTTTTTTTTTTTCTTCCTCGCTGTAGATGAGTAACGATGTTTAGACGCGATGTGTACTGCGTTGGTTTTACGAGTTAAGGCGTTGGATGATTTTACGACTGGTTTCTCTGTCGGCAGAAGATTCGATCGTTCGACGCGATGACGATCGTTATGGGGGGCCGTTTCGAAGAACGATTTGTCTCGTGACGTCCATGGAACTCGCATGTATAAATTCCAGCTATATTCTTAGAGGATATGCGCGCTTGAGAAAATTTATATCGCAAACCGGATTACCTATACTTTTTGCTCTAACGCAGTCGCTCGATAAGTTACCGATTCAGTCCTTTTTCGAGAAAAATCGAGTGTTTGTTTACGTGCCTCGAATGCCGAACTCTGAGCGGGAGAAACGTGTTTTGATTTTTGAAATTCTTATCGGTAAATGCTTCTGTTGTCGTCGCTTCGAGTGAAATGCGTTTAATCGAGCTTTAATTGCTTTCTCCGAATATTTTCCGAACGCTTTTAAACCGTCGATAAATTTATTCAAAAACGTTCGCGCGATTTTCGCGGTCGACCAAAATTTTCCTCGCGTCCGATACATACTCTGCACAAAGTACGAAAACGCACACTTTTCTCAAAAAAAAAAGAAAGAAAAAAAAACCCACCTTACGGACACTGTCTTCCCAAAAGCGAAGCAGAGATCGAATCCTCGGTCAGCGTCGACGACACACTATTTGCACTGACGATATGTGCGAGGGGAAAACAAGAGCAGCAGCCGGTGTTCACCAGTCGAAATCCGCCGGGCGTTTGACTCGTCTCGAGCCTCGCGACTGGTATACTTTTGTGCGCTACTCGTCGCTCGCTCGTGCGGCGCTATAACTGCGCGGCGGTCTCTGCTCTGCAGAGAAAGAAAGAGAGAGAGAGAGAGAGAGAGAGAGACAACGTGACTGTATAAGTGATATAAAAGGGAGTAGATTCTCCCCGTCTCTCTCCTTTTGAATTATACCGATGTTCTACGTAAGTCGTACGTCTGCCGATTTTTTTCCGATCGGGAAAATATTCCGATTTTGAAAGAGATCGCCGGCATTGTTGTTCATAGTAGTGTACTTATTACGAAGCGATGATCTAACGCGCGTAAACGATGAGTTCAGCATCGCGACGCAGCAGAGATTTACCATACAATAAGAGACTCGATCGGCAATGACTCGCCGATTTATTTTACAAGAGAGAGAGAGAGAGAGAGAGATAGAATGTGATGTATGTGTCGATCGAAGCGCATATTTCAGCTCGCCGATGAAAATTTCTTAGCGCAGTGAATAATCAGCGGAATTTTCATTCAGAACTGTCGGTGAGAAAAAATTCGCCGCGCCGATGAAGACGAACGGCAGAGCGCACGCGCGGCTCCACTTTTAACCGGTTGTCACGAGAAACGCGCATACTTATATTCGAAGGCTCGTAATTGGCGCTTTTATTGCTCTCGTTGTATTTATATATGCTCGCGCGCGCTTATTCTCTTCGGGGAAGAAGACGCGTATATACACGAGCTGTATAATATAGTAGTCGCCGATGCGCGCCGACGATGCAGTATAGTGTACAGCACAGCAGCAGCGGACGTTTAATTGTTCTTCGCTAGACTCGATGCGATCATTCCGAGTGATTCGCTTGATGGAACTTTTGGAGGCTGGTGTGCACGCGTTGATGGATTCTTTTACGACTATATGTATATATGCCAGGCATACGCGCGGTCTATAATTTCGCGCAGGGTCGAATCGCGTTGGGGTATCAATTGGCACGGGACTCGCTTTAATTTGGGTACGTACGCGGCTCGTTCTTTCATTGGCGGTTTTTTTTTTTCTGTACCCTCTTCCGATGACACGCGCGGTGTTTCTTGAGAAAAATTTGAGCGCGCTCAAATTGACCAAACTAATATAGTAGGTGTTTATAAAGCGAAAATAAAAAAAAAATCAATTTGCAAAAATCCAAAAATGTGGTCAAAGTCTGTACTCAGTTACACGGGCAGTGTGAGTCGGGAGACAACAACACCGTGATTCATTAGTGAGCACCGGTACCGCTACCAAAGCTCGTCGATAGCATACTTCGTTTGTCTGGGTTTTTATCGTTGGGGCCTACTCTCGGGCTCGTCAGCCGGGCCCTATACACGATGACCGGTGAGGCACATCCCCTTTGGATCTAATGACAGATCACAACACGGCGGCGGCCTGCATCGCGTCGTTACACATGAATACGGCCATATACATGCGGTTCCGACTCGGACAACCCCCCGCGGCAACTCCACACGGGTCCACTTTGCCACGTCACTCGAAACCCTCTTGGTTAGGCCGACGAGGTAGAGTGTTTTTGCCAAGTGGCAGCACAAGCGAGATGACTTTCGTCGAAGCTTGACAGCGATCCCTGTGCTCACATAAGTTTCCCTGAGAACATTCGTACCACGTTCTAAGAGGGGTTGAAGCGGTCTTATATAGTGATCGGGAACTTTTCTTGCCACTTGCGAGTTGGGGGAGCGGTTTGTCAGCCACCTAGTGGCGGGACTTGGGAACTTGGGGGGGGGGCGGGATGTGAGGGTGGAGGGACGCGCCGCTATGGGCCTCATATATATATATATGAGGGGAAAGCGACGCGTCGGCGCACGAAGCCCGTGTATACCTGCGCGTGGGCTTGGAGTCCTTAAGGCCCGGATATATTTAAAATTTATACGCGCGATGGATTTGTAGAAAAATAAATTAAAGATTTATTAAAAATTCAAATTTATCACGTGCTAGTTGTACATGTAGATCGTGTATTATTTGTAAGTTTATGTATCTTAGAGCGGGCAGCAGCAGTGAACGTGTTTTCTCGTTGTATCGGTCAAGGCATTGTTTTAGCTGAAACGCAAAAATGAGCTTTGAATATTAAGAAGAACAATTATTCATACGTTGCGACTTTGTGCGAAACACTTACAGTAGCATTGCTGATAACATCGCTGTCTGGCGGCTCCTCCTAAATCTGTGAAAATACGCAAAATAATTAATGCACGAATATAATATGAGCTTTTTAAAATTCATTTTAATGTCTCAAAAGCGAAAGAATTGACGGAAAAATCGTCAGGTTATATTCTTCACAAAATGCTAAAATAGAATTTTTTTGTTAAAGGTAACTTACGGCCACATTCGTTCTGTTTGCAATGGCGGTAGTCATCCCAATCTGTTCAGAAAAGAACTTTGATATTAAAATTTTTTTTAAACTTCTTATAGAAAATTACAATAATGTGCTATTATAACGATTACGAAATTGCTGTATACTAATATTTGATATGTATCATTAAACAATTACCTGCGACGGCAAGCGTCACGCAGAGTGCCATAAAGACGATGAAAAACAAGCTTTTCATAACGATATTAATTGAAATCTCCACTAGTCGACTGATGATCTAAGTACGTGGCTCTAAATTCACAAGCTTTTATATTCATACCTCCCGATCGATCTCCTTCCCTGCTTCAAATATCGATGTATGCGCCGCGTCGATCCCCCTCCCCCCGACTGATTACGCCGATTTCCCAACGTGTACTAATTCGCAAATGACGAATTCCCCGAGATAAATAAGTATTTATTCACGTGAAACAACAAAGATAACGTTTTACTCGAGATAACTAGACCTCCCATAAACAAACCAATCGAATCAGCGATAATCGATCGTCGATCTACATGTAAGTTTGTATATATATATATGTATCGGGAATTTGTTGCCACCGGGCGACGGACCATTTTTAAGTAGTATATCGTTCAATTGAGATACACAAAGAGTACCTATATGGGGTGAAATTAGCATAGCCGATGAATTTATGAAAAAATCGGATTACCATTTTCATCTGAACAAATATCGGCGTATATATAGCTGCAGCCGATACCCCCTGGATGGTGAAATTTTATGCTTATATACGAACAAAAGGTTGAAAGTTTTGTTTTTGAAATGGGATTTTTCGTCGTTTGTTAAATAACACTGTGTAATTTATTTTATGTTAAATTTGCAAATGTTGGCACATATTTAGCTGTGTAAAGATATAAGTATAGCTTACGTAAAATTAGAATATTTATTTATTACTTAAGTTTAGCAATTTTTTCTAATTCAACAATGTCAGTATTTTGAAGCAATGAATCGTACGTACTTTGTTTTGTATTCACAATTCAATGCTCTTTGCAAATAACGTATGTAGATGTTAATCATAGGTCAATAACAAGCATTATTATCTCAGATAACAACGAGCAAAATTTCACGCCGATTTAATGTAAATATAAAAATATTGAAATCAAGATAGTAAAATCATATTCACTATTGTTAAAATGGAACAGTCTGCGAAAACAAGCTCTTCTAGTTATATGCGAACAATTTATTCGTTTTCCTTCTTACAACCGCATTATTATACTACAATAGCTGCTGGCAGTTTTCCAAACAAAATTGCGTCCGCCACTGCTCTATATTGTCTGCAAAAGCACGGTATAACACAATTTAAGTTATAAAATACGAAATTAAATTCAATAATAATTATCATACTAAATACGTACCGCACTGTCGTTCGCAAACTACTCTTAGATCTTCTACGTGTGAGCCTTTGTAAGTGGATTTTAAAACTGTATCTATCGCGGAAACTTAAAAAAAGTTTATTTAAATCAATCGATAAACTTGCATGGAAATGAAAGAGGTAGATGGTTTATCAATACCTGCCCCGAGAAAAAATACCGCGAAACAAACAACGCCAAGCAGCACAATAAAATTACTCATATTGAACAAGCGTTGCTAAATAACTTTTTGAATACTACAGTTATTTGTCTGACACATGGACTGCTTTGGACTCTAGATCTCTCGAGACTGATTCATGTTTTGTATTGGTAAATAAAAATGGCTGTCGATAGGAAACTTTTTACGTTGCGCAACTTAACGAATAACGAATAAATGCAGTATTGCGAGAATATATGTCAAACCACTCTTCTGTGCACAATACGAAAATTTAAATGATAAGGGTCAAAATATAATAAAATTATTCATTAAAAATTGCTATAAATTTATTGGAACTCTGTTTTTCTAAAGATTTCGAGGAAATTCATCGAAGCTACTATTCAAAACAGTAGTTCAATCGTAAAATCATGCGCGTTATGTAATTAAATATTTGAATCCCATTTAGTGGGATTTACTAAATTACAGCTTTATAGTACAGAGAACAATGAACACCTTCACCTCCAAGTACACATAAGATTATAATTATGGGTACAAACGTTAATACGTAAAGGTACGAAATGTAATATTTAACTTCATGCACTATGAAAATATAATAATCGTTGATAGATGTATAATTGATCACATGTTGTTTCACAGTTTTGTAATAACTTCAATTAAAATAGTATCCATTCACGTAACTTGATGCATAATGTAGAATTCATTTGACGCACTAATCACCTTTTTATATTTAGTTCATATTTTTATTATCTACAATTTCCAGCTATCTTTTAGATTACACATTTCTTGCACCTGATTTAAATCAGCTCTTAAATATCTAACGAACCAAATCATGCATAATTGATACATACGCTACTTACATAAACTTATTAGTAATAGCTTGGCTTTCTTTTCACTACGTTAGTTCTAGATTTGTTTGCAGCTAAATATTAAAATAAAATTAATTAGAATATTTTGTGATACTTTTTCTGACGATTCGTTAGAGATCAAATTCACTGATACAACAAAAACTTTTGAGCTTATCGACGTCAGATTAGTGCCCTTGCAGAAGAATACAAGAAAAATCAACTTTCTTCTGAAAAAAAAAAAAACAACAATGATTTCATCTCTCAAACAGTTTAATTGTTCGACAATTCATCTGCTATCCCTGTCAAGGGCACAGCCGAAGAACCACGTGACGATTCAAGCATCTTCGTCTGGAGAGAGTCTAAGGCACCATTAGCAGAGTCCTAGCTAAGCGTGAACGGTCGTTCAGAGTTTGGACTGCTGCTGCGTGCCCTTGCGTGGCACATTATTGAAGGGCTTGACTAGCGGATAAAGCGGGTGACTCGTCTTGAATTGTAAGATGTCTTGGATGCGTGCAGGCTGCTGCTCCGCCTGCTCGAGCGTCTTCTTTGTCTCCTCTGCGCTCGGCGTTGGCGACGTCACGTCTTCGGCTGCTGCGCCGCCTTCCGCCGTTGACACTACGTGAATGCTAAGCTTGTGTCTCTGCGGCGACTCCGAGTGTACCACGTCCTGTCGTAAAAAGCAAAAATTTATTGTATAAGGTTTACTTCCTTAGAAACGTTAACGATTTGATCTTACCTTGTAGAAATCAATAATCTGGCTACGGGAGATCGTCTTCAGATATGCGACCTCGACGTTCGCACGATCGAAGTTGTACTGCTGCATTGATATCTCATTCCAGTAGATGCCGGACTGCGAAGTCAACATCTTTGGCTTCTCGAGCCGTTGCGTCGCAAGCGATTCCTTGTGCCGGTTGAATTCCTCGTCGGACATGTTGGTGATGTAGTCTTTCATGGATTCCATAAACGCGTCGATTCTCTCTTCGACGAACTGCGGATGCTTGTTGCTCTGGACGATTATACGGAGACCCTGAACGCCGTTCGTTCGGCGGATGCCACTGAATACGATGTAACCCAGTTGTTCCTTTGTACGCAGAATATTGAAACACGGCTCGGAGATGATTTGCGTGAAAAGTTCAAGCAGCATGTTGCTCTCGGTTGACTGCATACCACTTTGATAATAGATTTGCGTGCAAGAACTCTTATGGTGCTTGTTGTCCACTTCGTACAGGTAGTGGCAGCCGTTTGGTAATTCCAGTTCACGGTACAATACTAGCTGCTTGGGAAGAAGCGGAGTCAAGTCTTTGACAGAAGAAATCAGCTTCGACTCAACGTTTTTCACTGTCTTCAGAGCTTCCGCTTTGGTGACGTTACCGTGGATGAGGCACTCAATGTGCATTTTACTCATAAGCAGTGGTATGAATTGTCTGACTCGGTCCGCAGTCAACACTGAAATAAATTAATTTTCGATTACATTTTACAATAGTTATAATATAGAACGACCGACGCTACCTAATAGATAAACTTACTGGAGCAGGCATTCAAGAGTTCATTTTTCACCCAGACTTGCTCAGACATAAGCGCTGCCAGGTAATACGCTGCATGTTGGTAAGGCTGTTCTGCTTCGAAATTCTTCAGACCTCTGATGTACTGCAAATAATTATACAAATATAGAATAATTAAAATACATTTATGCAATCGAATAAATTTGAAATTCCAAATAGCTCACGTTTTCCTTCAATATCGCGAACCTCTTGTCGTCGATGGTGAAGTTGACCATTCGATCCAGAATTTTATTCAGCAACACGTCTAGCTTGTGGTCGTAGCCAGCTATTACCAACTGGAAAATTCAAGAACGTTTATTCTAATCTGATCCAGCAATGCAAGAGTAAAATAAGGAAATTGCATACTCACGCTTAATCCGTATTTACTGTGACTCAATTCCCACTTCAGACCAGCTAAATCTGCATTGTAGGCGTATTCATTGAGAGAGTCTCTGAATAGTTGGACGAACATGTAGGTCATATTACTGCTGATTGGATCGATGTAGGTTAGAGGACTGTGGAGTAATGCGATTTTATTAATTTCTTTTGAACTCTCGAATGGTATCAATCAGCAAAACGCTTAATTTTCACCTCACGAAATCGAACGTCATAGTAGCTTTCGGCAGAAGGAATTCGTCATCCTGTTTGAACCAAGTTCGGATAAACGGATTGTCTTCTATGATCGTAGGGAACTTTTCCGCCTTTTCGATGGGCTTAATATCAAATTTGGTGGGTATGAACTCGTTTTTCTCAGGCAACTGGAAAGCATCGTCAGTTCCAGCATTGCTCCAGCGCTGAATCAGATCCTCCGAAATCTTCTCCTTCTTGTACTTGGTGCCGTACCAGGGCTCGACGCTGTCAGCATTGGCCTCGTACGCCTTGGCTACCACCTGCACTCGAATCTTTTCCGGCACGAGGTAGTTGTTGAGTTCATTGATGAGGTCGGGTCGCCATTGGGTGTAGAGTCGTGGCGCACTCAGTACTTCCTCGATTGGATAATCCTGTAGCGATTGAACAGTGACGTTCACGTAGCTGCGTGGCGAGGATTTCTCCTTGAAGCGGAAGTTCATTTTCGCTATGTCGCTGTACTCCTGTGATACGAAATCATTAGTTTAATTAGCAATACGTCTATTATAGGAGAACAAAATCTTTGTTTAAAACTTACTTCGAAAATCCACTCGACTGGTCCTTCGTTTTTCAACATGTTGATATACTGGAAGGTCATCGTGACGATGTCGTCGACGTGGAGAATTCCTTCTTCGGTGAGGTCGACGTAAACGCTGAAAAAGTCGAAACCTCTAGCTGATGAACGTTTGCCTGAAACCAGGGAATTGCACCAGCCCCTTTCCTTCAATGTTGACAGGAGCGAGCCTTTTCCCTCGTGTCCTAGCAAATGTGACCAGTAATGCACAGGCTGGAAGAACAAGTTTTGAACTCAATGCAATCTTTGATTTCCAATTTGAATTCTATGTATGAAAAAATATTTACTGCTGCTCGGAAATGCTCGTGCATGTCTGGGATGGGAAACGTGATGTTGAGATTCCTAATGTCCTTTATGGGTACAATAAACCATTTCGTTTTGAAATGTTCATCTGTGAAAGGATGATCAGGCCACTTAGGCACTTCGACGTTCTTATTTTCGATGTCGGAGAACATGTCTACGATAATTTTCTCCAAGTCGTCCAAACTTTCTGTAAAAATAGTTGCAAGGCTTGATGTTATGCAAAGTGACTGGAAATTTGATCAAGTGTGTTATGCCTTTTAAGCTTACCTTTTCCGAGAACACTCAAAGCCATGATATTTGCTGAGTACCAAGTGTTATGGAAATTAAGGAGCTCCTGTCGCACATCAATATTCTTTTGCTTTGGTATGACTTCCAATGTATCTTTGCTTCCTGTTCCAAATTTAGAGTACGCATGACCGGGATCAGCTGATGATTTGTCCAGCTGATCCATTCTCCAAGTGTCATTAGCTATGTTTTTTTCGTGTTCCAAATGAACAGCAGTTATTTCCTTCTCTGTAGCAGACTCGTTAAACAGAGGTGATACGAAAAACTGTGAAAATCTATCAAGTGCGCCTTCCAGTTTATCAGGATTGATATCAAAGTAATAGTTTGTGTGGTCTTGGTACGTGGCAGCATTGCTAGCTCCTCCATTTTGCGACAAATACTGATTGTAGTCGTTTACCTCCGGATATTTGGTTGTTCCCAGAAAGAGCATATGCTCACAAAAGTGAGCAAGACCAGGCAGTTCTTTTGGATCGCTTAGGTAACCTAGAAAACATGAGTTTGAATGAATTTTAAATTGAAAGAAGATACAGTGAATACAGATTTTTTTTTTAATCAATAACTCACCAACATTAACATCTAAAGAAGCAGCACTTTTATCAGTCGTAGGATCGCTTATGAGTAATACTTTCAATTTATTATGCAAAATTAGCCCTCTATAGTCCCTTTTATCGTTGAGTGACTTCACTATATTATTATAGCGTGTCGGCTCCTTTGATTGCTGCTTTGTTATGGGTGACATAATTTCTGTGGACTTGTGCCTGCAATAGTCAAGAAAATATTATTAAAATGATTTGCATACTGATGAGTCTATTTAAAGAAGTGAAACGTTTGTATGACTTTGTGAATCAGCCTTATATTATGCTCCAAGAGTATAAAAATGACAAATACTTGAAAAAACTATAACAAAAGGATTACCCGATCTGTCCCAGTAAGTTATCTTATGACAAGTAAAGTAAGTCAAGATCGAACAAGCAACGGACCGGGAACTTTTTCTCTAGTTCAAAGTCAGGTAGTAGCCTTTGTGCTACCTATATCCAGAGGAGAGGGAAACAAAAGCAACTGACAGTACAGTATTTTTTGCATTACATAAATGAAAGAATGAAACCTGACTTATCCCACCACACAAAAATTACTTGACAAAACCAATTAAATTCTTACGCAGCGACGGAGTCTCCAGACTGCGAGGGCTTGTTTTGGTGCAACGAAGCCATTGTCAGTCTTCGATTCCTGAATAGTTAGACTGAAAAACTTCGTATCACTGTGAGAAAAAAACGAGGCTGCCTTGCCAAAACACGACGATCCAGGATGATGAAACAAGAGTGCGGAACTGCAAGCTACCGCAAAACGAGAGACTACAGTATGTACATTTACGTGCGTCGAGTTTTTTTACCACTACCACGTCGATCGCGACTGCGAGTATGTGAGTATATCCAGGAAGCGATGAATAATCAAGGTAAACATACGTCACCACCGCGCATACGCACGATATATATACCTATATAGAATCGCGAAGCAGCGATCGAATACTATAATACTGCACTGTCGTCGCAACTCGAAGCGCGAACTTTGCGCTGCTGGTGTGCCCTATATTAATCGGACAGTTTAAAGAGGAATGTGAATAAAAAAGTGGGGCACGTGAAATTCGATTTCAGCTTGCTCCTGCGCGGATGGCGCGTGTGCGAGAATGATTCGCGAATCGCTGTGTGTTTTGGAGAGTGAGGTTATGAGTATAAAGGTATCTAGAATAGCGTTTTATTTTTGAGTGGAAATTTTTTTCGATGATCAATTTATTCTGGTACGAGATCGTAGAGCCGGATTAGGCTACGTGACTCATCTCATGGACTGATAAACACATCGTGCGCAATGTTTTGTTGATTTTGAGGTTAGGTTAGCAGGGTCGCAGGGTAAACACAAAGGACATGCATATATGTAAGACGTGTGTTCGTACACAGATTAAAATTACGGAAACGAGGACGTTCACCACCTGTTAAATTCCCGATAACAACATTCAACATATGCAGTCAAGAGTGAGCTAGTGCAGTACAGTAAAAACTAGTAAGTGCAGGTTAGGATCTCAAGTTTACTACCGATTCGGTCCTTATAGAAAAAATAATTTTTCTCACAAGTCTCACCTGGCGAAGACGAAGGAATGAATAGGGACGAAGACTAGGCGGATGCGCAGCAGTCGTTTATACATTTGAAGAGTGAAGCCTCTTCGCAGTGTTATTCTTCTCCACACGTGTGTAGGCGCCTATACACACACACTCTCGAGTCTCGGCTCGAGATTTGTGTATCTCGGCACCTGTTTTCCCCCGTACTTACGAATACGAGCTTCGGACTTGGTTTCTTCGAGGTTATTACACGTTAATAATGTGAAAATAGAAGACGAAGGGTAATCAACGCGCCGCTGCGTTCACTGCAGAAGACGCGGTTACGTTATGTATATACCTACACGCGCTTGAAGTCGTCCGCTAGATGATAAGCTTGGCTCGCAATGCGCAACTCGAGGGACATATGCGAATGATATAATTATGTAAAGGTTTATTCGAGCTTTTGGATAAAAATGTTAAAGGGAGGGATAGTCGGTTATTTTTAACTGCGATATCGATTCATTTTCTAAGGTCTCTACATTACACGTTTTAAAATAAAAAAAAAAAAAGTATAGACAGCGCTGGATAAAAAATATTTTATTCTATATAATCTGTTACATAAAATACTACTCCGCAAAAGAGTCATTCGGAGAACACATGTTTCTGTAAGTCATTACAGTAAGTAGATAATCGTTACCACAGTCGGTACAGAACGAGTCGAAGTAGCGACACGATATAGTATGTACACTGTCGAAATTCACGTTCCATTTATACATTTTTTTAAAACCGAACATTGTAAATATACTAAATGAGCTCTAACGTTCCACATCGAATTGCAGGAAAATGCGGCGATAAATGGAACTCGTTTTATACAGCGAATCAATAATAAATAAACATAGCGTTTGAATATACGAAAAACACGCTCCAAGTTTCCTCAAGCCCCGAGACACACGCGACGAGCTTTCGGGAATTCTGTGCTTCGTTAAACGAGCGATTTTATTTTATTAAGTATAACAAGCTTCTCTCGACTTTCAAAAGCCCTACTCTTTGCTCTTTCTGAAGAGCTTCCACTGCTTCCGGGTCTCGTGGTTCTTCGGTCCCCACTTTTTCGAGGGGTCGAGGGCTCTTCTGAAAATCTGCAACAAGTCTCTCGTTAAAATTAACATCTGGGTGATTGTGGTGTTTTTTTTTTTTTTTTTTTTTTTCGAGACTTACCTCTGGGAACGAGTAATTCCTCTTCTTAACAATGGCTACGAGCCACCAGAAGGGGATCTGCACGAAGGCTATGCTGAACAGGATCCATCCGATGACTGATGCGTTGGAATTCAATGCGTTAGTATAAGTACGTTATGTGTGGGTAGATTCGGATGGGAAAAGTTCATTACCGTAGAGATAGGACGGATAGGTGACATCGTTGTAGGTGAGCAGCTTGATGCTGACCATACTGTAGATGAAGATGACTGCGATGATGGTTGGGGTGAGGAATCGCCAGCAGAACCTCCAGAAGATCGATAGTCTGCGCTTCAGCATGAACTCCACGTCGTTGAGGAAGTTGTTGTAACCTTTGGAAATATTATAAGGAATTTAGTATTTCGATTGATCGACGTTAGAAAAGAGGCTGCCTTACCGTAGGCGTAGAACACGGCGATCAGCTCGAAAAACGCTGGCACGAAAGCGATGAAGGACGTGGCGTAGTAGTCTACGAACGTCACCATGAATTGGCCACCCTGTAACAAGCGTAATTTACACTAGCTGACGATCTTTGTGAAAAACAAAAAAATCGACGCTTACCGGCGTTACGTAGATCAGTCCGATGAGAAACTCAACAGCCACAACCCCGCTGGCGATGTGCCAAAGCCTCCAGTGTGGAAACTGATCGTGAACGATGGTGATGATACTGGAGGTGAGCGCAGCTTCGCTACCGATCCCCAGAACGAACATCATCACGAAGAAGATCACAGCGAAGAACTGGGGTAGCCAAGTGAACTTGGCAATGGCGTCGGGATAGGAGATGAAGGCCAGACCGGTACCACCTCTGACCACGGTCGAGATGTCGTCGGAACCAAGCTCGTGCGCCAGGTTACCCAGGATTCCGAAGATCGTGCAACCAGCCAAAAGAGACGTGAAGATGTCGAGCGTCGTTACTATCTGGGCGTCTCTGTGTTATGGAGAAAGATCGTCGAGTATAGAATCGGCAATCAAGAATTCACCACGTTATCAGAAAATACCGACCTGTAAACGTTGTGCTCGAACCTGTTGTGCGACGAGAACATAACGATCGCGCCAAAGCAGACGGTCAGCGAGAAGAAGCACTGGGAGACCGCGTAGTACCAGACCTGTGGTCTCCAGAGCTTGTCCCAGACAGGCGTGATGAAGTAGAGGATCCCGTTGCTGGCACCGTCGAGGGTCACAGCTCTGGCGAGAAGTCCGATCATCACGACGTAGGGAAAGATCGCGAGGAAGTAGGCAGCCTTGCCGGAACTCTTGACACCTTTTATCACCACTAGAAGAATGACCAGCCAACTCGCAGCCAGACAGAGGGTCAGACGCCAGTCTGGTGCGCCAATACCGTCGTCGATGTTGGCTTTCTCTCGCAGGACCTCCTTGCTGAAGATTTTTATTTCGACAGTTATATCGTTACCGATCGCGAATTATCGTTTGACGAAGGCGACTGCTTACTAGAAGTACAGCTCGGCCGAGCTCTTCAGACTGACGTTCTTGGGTATCGGTATGGATTTGTTCCTCGTGGAATCCAGACAGTTAGGACCCCATTCGGGACGACACTTGGACCAGGGCAGCTCCGCTTGGAAACTAGCGATCAGGTAAAACATCGTCAGGGCCATCAAGGAACAGTAGTACGAAGCCAGACCCACCAGGACCATCACCTGCGCGTATCCGATTCCTGTACACACACACACACACACACACACACACACCTCGATTAATTTCTCGCCGATGATCGCTTTGAAAGAAAAGATCGGTATAAAGTGCGACCTCTGAACGCAGGCACCATGTCCCAGATCTTGATGGTGGACTTGCTGGAGAACTGGCCGAGAATCATCTCGAGAAGATAAAACGGTCGTCCTACAACCGTCAGAATGATAATGTAGGGTATCAGGAAAGCTCCACCTCCGTTCTCGTAAGCCGTGAATGGAAAACGCCAGACGTTTCCCAAACCGATCGACATGGCGATACAGGAGAGCAGAAACTCGCGATCGTTGCCCCATTGCGCTCGCTCGTGATTCTACACTTGAATGGAAGACGCCGCCATTTAGTTTTTTAAACTATATATAGGTATATTATTTATCGAAGTCAACGGTGCAAGGTTTTCTCACCGTTTTCGATTTTCCCTCGGTTCCGTTGACGTCCTTGATGCCGCTGACGCTGCTGCAGACGCTGATTCGCGGGTTGGTCTCGTCGCTGACGAAGCCGTGATTCGTGACGCCGTTGCTCTGGTTCTTCAAGCAGAGGCGAAAATAAAAGTTACACGATTCTTCAATTATTCTTAATTAAAAGATACGAATATTACGTCGTTGATTCTTATACGAGATTATTTCGATTTTTCCTCGTGTATAGTAATTACGCGATTACCGATCTCCTTTCGAAAATATTGTCGTTTGACGCGTAAAGCAAATTCCACCGGTGAATCGTCGCGAATAAGTAAATAATATATTGTTTAAAAACAAAGCTATCGAGCGAGTTTTTTTACAAGAAAGTACTCGATAACCTCAATACCACCATGTGTGTAAATGACCCAATGACCGATAGAATCAATCATCGTTATCACCTACTCATCGGATAGAACGAGCCTCGAGTGGTCAGTCCTGAAATCTTATCTCTCACTTAGATTACATCAATTTCGTAAATATATATATGACTGACGACGAAGTAACGCACGTGCGAACAGAAAAATCGTTCTCTCAGCCATTGTCCACACTTGAAATTACGAAGCTCTAGCGCGAATCGGCAAAAAATCGGCATTTATGTGCACTCCCGACATATGCCGCAGCTATATCTAAGCGGTAATAAACTCGAATTCAGGATATTCAGCCGTGTTATGCATGAAAGAGATAAAGCAATAAAGCTGCGGTATAGGAGCTGCTCGAAAAAAATTCCGGCGATAATGCTAAGCTGCGGCCAATTAAAATCTTATTTACCGATTTTTCCCATTTTTCACAGAAGCGCATATACGTGTGTACCGATTATAATATACGTATATGTTTAGTTGAGCACGTCTCCCCCGATCGAGCTCTCGAAAACAATGCGATCAGCCATGTGTGCAGAAAACAAATTATACATTATCAGCTCTGCAGGTGTATACATAAAAGAGAATGTACGAAGCGCGCGATTGAAAATATTATTTTAATATTGAAGAACGACCTGTCGCCACCTCGTTAAACTTAATTACGCCAACTTAATCACAACAAAAGGTGAATCGTGTGAACGTTATTTTTTTTTTTTTTTTGTATTTGCCGTTCAAACAACTTTGGCGGTTTATTCATGACTTTTCCTCGTCTGTTTGTTCCGAAGCTATGGAAGTTTTATGAATTATATTAAACTTATAATCGATTATCAAAGTAGGCTATGTCGTTATTCTTTACTCAAGCTGTAATTCAATTGTGTTCAATTAAAATTCATCGGAAAATACCGCACCTTCCGATCGACGCCACACAATATACAAAAAAAGAAAGAAAAAAAGAGTAGCATGTGACCTGCACTCGTTCGCAGGAAATGCAACGCACAATTTTACGATCTTCGCGCTTTGTCGGGCATTAACTCAATCGTTTAATTCGAGATAATACACCCGACGCAGCAGCTAAAATCCCGAAACAAACATACCGATCGTAAAGTGAAATGCAAAAAAAAAAAATTGAAACTCACTGTTTCCGCCATTGGACAGCCAATAGTAGAAAAAATCGGCCAAGTACACACCAGAACTGTTGCGATCGGCGCCTCTGCGATCGGCGCTTGTGCGCTAATTAAACTTTAATAAACTGTAAATAAAAGTGTACTGCGCGTCCGTCTGATTGTTCCTCACCGGGCAGACGGATCTGCGGCGCGTCGACGACTGCGACTCGCTGAGAGGAACACGTCGTATTAGGTCTTCGCCCGCCGCGGTAGAGATGAGCGCTGAGAAAGCTACCGCTGCGCGAGCGAATCGCAGCCAATAAAGATAAGGCACCGCACAGTGGGCAATTTTGGTGTGTACTCGAAAATGGTTGTACTTAACGTAGGGATTTTGATTTTCTCGAACTCCTTGAACCTTGAAGTAACGAGAGTTTTGTTCGTAAATATATAGCAAAATTTACCACTGACAATCGCTAAACCGATGGACTCGTTTTTATCGTAATTTCCGTAGTGATACCGATTTTTCTCGATTATCGGCAGGTGTGCGTTTGAGGAATGTTAGGTATATACATCGTTTGCTCATCGCGTGTGTTCGGAAAATCGGTATTGGTCTCGAGCGAAGGTCGATGCGCGGAATAGCGAAATTCGAATGGATTCTCGGGAGAGATCGTTCGCTCGTGAGAAACGAAAAAATTTTCAAAAAACAGTCATATTCCTCTGAATTCTCTAAAGAGATCGTTATAGACCGTATACATATTGTGTTTTACACAAGAAAAATTTTGAAGGAATCGCGACCGTTTACGCCGATCTAACGCGATATAATCGTCGATTATAGCTGGTAGACCTTCTAACGTATACAGACGACACAACACTTTCATCGAACGCTCATCGAGAGATAATAAAACTGTATAATCTCGCCCCCGTCGACACAGGTATATAGAGACGTATGTGTACACGCCTATCAATTTTCGTCGGTATCTGCGTGAAAATATAGATTATACGACGTTTCCACACACGTCTATTCTTTTTTAATGAAAAATATACGTCGGAGTAGATGATAACTCTCGGCGATAAGAATAGATATAATCCATTTTTATTGAATTAAATTTTTTTTTTTCACCGCAAGCGGCTACCTTCACATCGTTCGCGTAAGTACAAGAGAAAAATGTCTTCGGAGAGCGCGGATAAGGCGAAGTATAAACACTCGAGAGATTTTCCAAAGCGTATAACGATATAAATAAATTTTCGAAAATCCCCAGAAAATCGGAACGATCGAGCCTCGATCGAGCTGAGGACACCGGCGATCGCAAGTATCCGAAATGTCCCAACCCCACACGTATATAACGTATCGTCATCTTCTCTACATCCACACACTCGTGACGTACATATATGTATAGGCATACAGAGCAGCGCCGCAGGCAGATCCGAGAGAAGCATCAGCGAAACGGACGTATCGAGCGCCGGCGCGTACTTGAGTCGGCACTTGAGCGCGATTCTGCCGGCGGCTCTGAGCGAAATTGCCCTGAAAAAGCCGGTCGACCCCGTCGAGTATCTCGGTCAATGGCTCTTGCATTACAGGGTGGGTATATGCTCTTTTTTTTTGCCTGCCTGTCTACGTCTTTTTTTCCCTTCTTTGTACACATCATAGGAGTGCGAGGATAGGGAGAGACGCCGTAGGGAGTTTGAGGCTGAGCTGATCGAGGAGAGATTGAAGTTACCGAGGGACGAAACGTTGGTTGTTATTGCGGTGAGTTTGCGGGGACGAGTCGACGACGATTCTTCTTTTGTTCGGTGTTGTTGTTGTTGTTGAATTTTTTTCTTCTTCTTTTTTAGGACGATTATCGCGAGGACCAGTGCGAGGATAGTACGAGCTTCGACTGTTAACGGTAAAAAATGCGTTTATTGTCTTAACAACGCGTTCCACTACGCTATAATACAGTAATATAGCCAAACACATACACACACGTTTATATGTATAAAAATCACAGGAGTATCGGAGAATCACACGCATACGTAATCATGATGGTAATACTGATGATTTCGGACGACGAAAAGTGTACAGGAGACAATAAATAAGGAGAGGATGATCACAATGGAGAGTCTCAATCGAGCTTGGATTCACAGCCGACGAGGACGCAGAGAAACTGACGGAGCTTCGAAGCTCGGCGTTTTTCGCGCTTTATCCGTCGAGTCTCTTTGAACCGACGCCAGGCCTGGAGGTTCGACTCGCTCAGAGGGCCCCAGTCGTCGCTCGGCTTCATCGACGCCAGGATCATCTGCGATACAGCGAAATCGTAGAATTATGCAAGTTTCGTCGGGTTTCGAGCGTAAAATGTAAATGTACCTCCGGCATGCCGAGCCTTCTCTTGGAGACGACGGTGTAGACGCACCAGAAGGGCACCTGGAGCACACCGAAGGCCAGCAGCGTCCATCCAGCGGCTGTTGACGAAAACAGACGATCGAAGTAAACGTTTTAAAATTTGAAGAAAAAAAAAAAAAAAATAGATCGTACCGAGTGTAGTGTGACGTATAAAACTCTCTGATAAACTCGCAAGGCATAAATCAACGCGATAATAAACGAATAAATAAAATTTTAATCAATACCGAGAACTAAGGATATACAGCGGCAATATATAACCAACCATGCGCGGAATCCGGATAGGCCGTTCCCCCGTAAGTCAAGGGTGTGAGATTCACCACGGTATAGACGAATATGGCGATGAGCATGAAGGGCGTGAGTACAGTCCAGCAGACGCGCCAATAAACGGACGGCCTGCGTTCCAGCATGAATTCGACGTCGTCGAGAAAGTTCTCCAGGCCGTAGAGCCAGAAAACACCGGTTACCTCGAGACTCGCCAGTACGAAGACCACAAAGGAGGCCGCGTAGTAGTCGACCAATCCCAGGGCGAATTGTCCTCCCTGCGAGAGAATTACTTTATTAGATCGATTAAATCTCAGCGGCGAGTACAAAGTGTCGCGTTATCGGCGATAGATGACGCGCTCGAATTTTATAATCGTGTGTCATTGTATGCGAGCGATCGTAAATTAAAGTTCGAGTAGACTCGTGTAACATATGTATACCGGTGTGCAGTAGGCGGTTCCGACGCCGAATCCTATGAGACACGTTGCTAGGACGATGTGCCAGTGCTTCCAGTTGGGGAACTGATCGTTGACGATGCTGATGATACCACCGGCCAGAGCTATTCCACTGCCGATTCCCAGGACGTACAGCATGAGGAAGAAGAGCACCGAGAACAGCTGCAACGACAGCGATGATAAGGGTGATTTAATCGACAAGTGCCATTGCGCAAGACCGCATAGTATAACGAAAGGAAAGATCGCGCACATCGTGCGTTTAATTGTTTATAGGAAACCGAGTATATACGATCGTGATCTTTCGGTTTACGTGTAGTATATGACAAAAAACCGATCTTTAATCGTTGACGCACATCCATATACCGATAAACACTATAGCAAGTGTATACACGCGACGACTGTGTCGCGCGAATTGAAATATCAAAGAGGCTAGATTCAATCACGCCGCTTCGCTCCGTAATACCGAACGTCGTCTCGGGCGGCAAATTTGCGCTTATGAAAAAAGTTGTGCCGCCTTTTCCGTCACATATCTGACGCCACATGCCCGCAAGATTTCACCGCTGTGTCATCATCCCGTTGAGCGTCTCTCTATTACACACGCGTTAAGTGCATCGCTATACTCAATTCGATGCGCCTAATTGAAAGTGACAATAGCTGATGCGCGCGGATAGAAGCTATATTCGCTTATAAGTGATAGCCTTCGAGTATCTTATTATTATTATTACCTGCGGTAAGACGGTGAACTTGGCTATAGCGTCGGGGTAGGATACGAAGGCCAGTCCGGAACCGCCTCGAACGACGTTGCCGATGTCGTCGGTGCCGAGTTCGTGGGCCAAGTTGCCCAGGATGCCGAAGATCGTGAAGCCGGCCACGAGGCTCGTCATCGTGTCCAACGTGGTGACTACCATGACATCCCTGGATGGTACATTTTCAGAATAGTCAAGAGTCATTGTTTTGCAGAATTGTTAGAAGAAGCAGAGGAAAGAAAAAACGCCACGTGGAACGAAAAGTATCAATTACATTCTGACACGGGTCAGAATCAGAGATGTGGAAAAACCGCAGTGCAATCATCGACTCACCGGTAAATGTTGTGCCTGAATCCGTTGTAGGAAGAATAAGTGATGAGTCCGCCGAAGCAGACGGACAGGGAGAAGAAGCACTGGGTGACGGCGGCGTACCAGACGTCCGCCTCGAAGAGCTTCTTCCAGTCGGGCTTGATGAAGAACAGGATCCCGTTCGCGGCGCCCTCTAGCGTCACGGCCCGCGCCAGCAGAGCGAACATTATGGCGTAAGGGAAGAGGGCGAGGAAGTAGGCCGCTTTGCCGGAGCTCTGGACGCCCTTGATCAGGACTCCGAAGATGCAGAGCCAGGCGAACAGGAGGCACAGGGTCAGCCGCCAGTCCGGAAGACCCAGGCCGTCGTCTATGCTGGACTTCTCCTTCAGCACGGTTTTCCTGCGACGAGGTTGTTCGGCTGCCGTTAATCCAGAGTCTTAGACGGAACGGCAGTGTACTCTATACTCACGTGAAGTAGAGCTCGGCTGAGCTCCTGAGCCCGGTGCGGTTGCTCCTGTGATCGGTAGCATTCGCCCGTCTGCCCGAGTCGACGCAAACGTCGGCCCACTCGTCGAGACACTCGGACCAGGGCAGCGGGGCCTGAAAGCTCCCGATGAGGTAGTACATGGTGACGGACATGAGCGAACAGTAGTAGGTGGCCACCGCGACCATCGAGAACATCTGCGCCCAGCCGACGCCGCGAAGACATGGTGCCACCGACCACATCTTCACCGACGACCTACTCGTGAACTGGCCGACTATCATCTCCAGGTAGTAACAGGGCTTGCCGACGATGAACAGCACCACGATGTAGGGTATGAGGAAAGCTCCGCCCCCGTTCTCGTAAGCCGTGAAGGGAAACCTCCAGACGTTGCCCAGACCCACGGACATGGCTATGCAGGACATGAGGAACTCGACGCTGCTGTCCCAGGTCTGTCGCTCCCGAGACTGGGCGGACGTCTTATCCGCACTGGACGCAAGCACCAGAGGCGGTCGAGGCTCGTCCTTATTGGGAAGACTGCCCGAGCTCGGGATCGTGTACGGTCCAGTCGCCTCCAGGCCGTCCAGCTCCACGCCGTCGTCCCCCACGAAGGCGGGGTTGTGCTTGCCGTCCTGGGATATATAATAACGTTTTATTTTTCTTCGAGATTATTATACGGAACGGATATTACGTAAAAACGCGACACACGCCAACGTGCAATTCACCTGCGATGCACGCTATCCGCTATATATGCGCACTTTCTAATCTCCTCGGCGAGATTCGCGTCAACTTCCAAATATACGTGTATGCGTTAATTAATCAGCGATGATAAAACACCGCGGCGAGATTGATTATGCGGGAAACTCGCTGAAACTATCGGAAACTCGCAGGGGTATACATAATACAGTTATATCATCGAATTCCGAGTCATCCGTCAATTCGTTTAATCCGACCTGTCGCGCTTTAATCCTCGTAATTCACCTTTGTCAGTATACGAGTTGGATTTTTTTCGAAATCGCTCGACTTTATATACGAGAGCCTCGTTAAAGGGGATTACGATCGTATACGCGTTACCATGATTTTCCATTATTCTTTTTTTTTTTCCAGCGCAATTACCGGTGTGTGTGTGTGTGTATTGTCATTATACCGGAATGCGTATACGCGGATCAGCGAAGGACGAGACTCGTTATAGAGGCGCCAGATGGACGACTAGCTTTTTTCGTGTCGCGCTATAAATGTTTATATTTCGTTCGATTGAAAACGACCTCTCTCAGTGCATATCGAAAAACGAGGAGAAAACACGTTAAAAAGCCACTCGGAATAACTGACGACGGCTAATTAACGCACGACCTTATCCGAAAGCTCTCCCCCTCGAGCTTTCGAAAGCTCGAGTCGTCAGTCAGGCGGACGCCGTCGACTTTTCCCCTCGTGCGCGACGGGGAAGATATAGAATAAACACGAGTCATTTCACACACACACACACACATCCGATCGACTTTCGGAAACGGATGAATCGATCTCGCTGCAGCGTTTTGCAACGCTATGCAGAAAACGATCTCGTTACGTACTATTACACGCGCGCGCGTGAGAATAGCGATCGCCAAGGTCGCCGTTTCATGTAAATTAGATTCGAAAGGCAAATTTCAAAATCGTTATAGATTCGTTTTTTCGAGCACTAATATACTATTAGCGAGCTGTGATCATTATAACGAGGCTCGGACGTGACCTACTATTACTCTCTATTAATTGAATATTTAAGATCGAGAGATTCCTATAGAGCCGCTTATTACCGTGCGATCTGCGTAGAACGCGAGCAACGTTCGCAGGTTCTTACGTCACGCGCGGAGTAAAATGGTGTTATTTTTGAAAAAAAAAAAAAAAAAAAAAAACTCAAGCGCGAAGCGTTATTAAAACCGTCGGCTCGAGATAAACAAAACAAACGGAGGACTTTAATATATACTGGCACGAGCATCACGTGATAAAATAATACGATTCGTAACCGCGAGTAATTGCGCGTCGAAATTTTAGCGCGCGTGAGAGAGAAAAAATTACATATATAATCAGCGGACGAGAGTGACAGGGTGAAGGTTGCCCGGCACAGTTTCGACAGTGTCTACGAGCGTCTTACCCAAGCCGCGCTTAAACTACTCGTTGCACCGGCGAAGCCGTTGTATACGTTGTTAACGCTTTAATTTTACGTCTGAAAATTTGTCTTCGACTCGAGTACGGTACAAGGTGCTCGTATATGAGTGAAAATCGCACGAACCTTCGAAGCTCCCATTGGTCCTCGAAGAAAAATTCCGGGAAAAGTAAAATGTTACTTCAAATCCAAAAGACAGGAACTCCCAGGCAGTGATTCTCGAGGATATGCAGAGGACAGTGTCCGCGATGTAGGAGACCGATCGGCTCGAGGAACGACGACCGACTGTGCCGATCTCCTCGCGGGTACACGAGTGCTCGCCGCGAGACTCCGTGTGCCGTATAGCTTAGTTGACGAGGACTACTGTACATGCGTTATAGACTCGAGATGCTCTTCTTTTCTATTGCTATGATGAAAGAACGATTATTTATTTATTTATTTATTTATTTATTATTTTTTTTTTCAAAGCTGTCGTCACTCTGTAATCGTACGGATGTGCGTATACGTCGTCACCGTACTTGGATTTTTCTACCTAAGCCAGTCGAGTTCGACGTTCCTTCGGTGAACATTTTCTCGTGAATTATACGTGCGCTCGCATAATATCCTGAGAAAACTTTACGCTCACGCGGCCAACAATGTCAGCGTCAGTTATCGCGTTCGCTGAGTTGTCGTGGTGAGGATGAGATTTTTATGTGTATAATATGTATGATAATAACGTCGAGCTTGGCGTCCTTTTGGCAGATCCTATTATACGTATTCCTATTCGAACGAGTTAGCTCCAGTTTCAGCTGTAACATAAGAGCCTTGCGGTTGTGTACTTTCGCTCCGTGAGTATACAGAGTAGATGCAAGACTGCTCGGAGCATAGAATTTTACGTTTTTTTATTTTTTTTCTTCCTCTTCTTTTCTGTACTCGAAACTTGAATGGACTGGGGAACAATTGAAAAAACACACTTTGACGAGCGTGCTTTTTGAAAACGTCGTCGTGCGCGAAGAATTCTTTTAAGAGCCTTTTTGTCAACGAAGATAACGCGCTCGATTGCCATCGTCGAATATCGACGAGTTACGAGAATTTCTTAAAATTTGAAAAATTTACTCTTAAACGTGGTATCGTAAAGGATATATTCGAATTTTTCATGGAAAAGTGAATTTGTTCCTACAACGCTCGTAAAAGGATTAACCGCACGATCTAATTTCCGCACTCGTCCGACCGAATTAAGAATCATCGGCAAGCACGAATGGCATCAAGGAAAAAACCTTATCGCACGCGCGCGCACCTCCATTACGCGAAAAACTTCCCAGTCACCGCAGGATATAATTCTCGCATCGGTGTCGCAGACGAAACACAGCGCGACGATAATCCTCTCCGATTTCCGCAATACGAGAGGCTTTTACGAGAGGACATTAAAAGATTTATCGCTATAAACTCTCGCTCGCATATATATCTATATATATATATATACACACAACAGCCAAGTATATGCGCTCGGTTGGTAAATCGACACTGTATACTCCATTAACAAACCGCTGCTGTCATCTGGAGTCGACAACTCGAAGCGCAGTCGACTTGTTATATTATACGACGTGTGTATACCCGCGACATTGTAATTAACTCGCTGCTGAGCATTGGAATGCGGTCGATTCTGAAAAAAAAAAAAAAAAAAAAATCATCGCGAAAGTTTCGTCGCGAATCTCCATACGTTATCAGGCCTGTTTATCGTACCGCTGAAAAGCTATACGGAACTAATAACCGATGCGTTTCGCTCGCTATACTAATTGCCAACTTCCCACGAGCGAGCACGCTCGTGCGTGGGTGGAATCATCCGAATACCGGAGCAATTAATTAGCCGACGCGACGACAGCTGCTTTTGAATAATGAATTTTTCATCGCGCCTATTCGCGTGTTTACGTATACGTATAAAGCAATATTAACGTCGGGGAGCAGCACGAATCAATAATATCGATATATGTGTACTTATGCATCGGGAGCTGCGGTACCGAAGTAAAAATCGGCGCCGATAGTACGAGCGCGTCGGATAAATAGACTGATCGGCAAAACAGCCCCGCGCGCGGAGATAGGCGCGTGTAATAATACGAAAATACGCGACGTATCCGTGACCCGAGCGCGTCTGGCTTATCGCTTTCTCTCTCTCTCTCTCTCTCTCCGATAATGAATCTGCATCAGCGAAAATATTATTCGCGATGATGCGCGAGAGGCTCTTTTCGCGCTTTTGTACCTTTGAAAAACTCGAACGAGTTCTAAATCGAGTCGTAATCTCGGAGTGCGTGTATTGTACACGTCCCTCTCTTATTATATACACGGACGCTATTAGAGAGCTGCCGTAAGCGAGCCGCTATTATCGATTGCTTTTCTCGCCGCGACGAGCTTATAGAGCCGATAAGAGTGATAAACGACTCGAAATTTAGTAATCCGGCAGCAGCTCTTCATCTCCTCCTCCCCCTTTGCGAATCGCGGATAAATATTTACTACACTGTTGCATTTCTAGTCTCTCTCTCTCTCTCTCTCTCAGAGGTCAATCGGACGATTAAAAATCTGTAGCGATATATGCGTATCGTTTGTAGTTTTTGAAATTAACGATGTGTGTAGAAGGGAGTTGCGTGTGGCAACGTCTGCTTCGCGCTTAAAACACGAATACGCTGGAGTGTAAATTAACTGTTAGACTATAATCGTGTGTAAACTCTCTTATCCGCGGTACATACATAATTAACGCCGTAGTCACCTACTACCTCGATATGGATTACAGCGGTGAGCTTTTAGCGTTTAGGAGTTAATTTTTAAAGATGCATATATAGACGATTCGAATTCCCGCAGCCAATGAAAAGTTACACAACCCCCATCGAAACAACAATCCGCAAAACACAAAAACTCTTTCGCGTCCCTATCTCGCATATCCGTAATTTCCTCCAAGTATAATCCGACACACATAAGGAACACACGGCATTCAAACACTCGACGTTTCGTCCCTATCATCGTCGGCAAAACAACTCCTCTCGAAACTCTAACGCGTATAACATATCTCGTTATTTGTACAAGCTCTCGCGTTCGAAAGCCCATCGAGTATCGTATATAGTACAGCGTCGTCTCTATTTTTTCAGAGGAAAAGCTCGTGCTTTTTCGCGTTATCGCGCGCATCTCTCTCTTACTCGTCGGGGCTTTTCCCCAGAAGCGTCCGGAGGCCGCGACCCTGAGCTCGATATCGCACGCGCCGAGACCCAGCGAGCAAGAGAGAGAGAGAGAGAGAGAGAGAGAAAGCTTGTAAAAGCTCGATTATACGTCCCTCCATGTGTCGGCGTTTCTGCAGTCGATAAGGATCGTCGAGGTATGGACATCCGCGCGAAATTTTCGACGATAAATGCAAAGCTCGACTTTATATATACTAGTAGTAGTAAGTGCAAACGAACGCGTGACTAGATCAACGCCTTCGTTTCCTCTAATTACTTCATCAGAGCTGCTAATCTCTTGATCGACGCGGGCTCCAATTTCCGAGTCGAAATTATATATCGCCGCGTTTATGCGCATCGACATTTTTTTTTCTTCTCCTTTCCGCCTCAGCTGCTGCTGTTGCTGCAGGTGTGTGTGTATACTTGCGAGAGCGTTATGCGTTACATCGCGTGCTTTTCTTCCTTCGACACATGTGCGCGTCTGTGGTCGGAGATGAGCTTTTATGTAAGAGTCGCTTCGAGACGACGGCGACGGCAATTGACAGCCGCGCGTTTATCAATTGGCATAGCGCGCGGTTAATAAATCGCTGAGAGAGAGAGAGAGAGAGATGTATATATGTAGACTCGAAAACTGCCATTATAGTTCGTTCTTTTCCCTGTCCGAGCAACCGATTTCCCGAAGACGTAAGAAAGCGTGTATAGAGTAAACGAGCGTGTATATAGCTGAAATATTCAAAGCAGTCCGCGCGGATCCTGACGTCACGCCTCCCCCCTCCCCCTCGCGTGACGTCGCGGCGGACCTTCGGATCCGCTGTATATGCACCGTCGTAGCGTCTGTACACCCCGTGCAAGTAGATGCGCGAGATAAGTCGATCGCCGATCGATACCGCGAGCTCAGCGTATCCCTCAGGGCGATCGATTCGTCCTTTCGTCATCCTCATCGTGCATCATCATCAGCGAGAATTAAGCTCTCTATCCGCTCGTCGTCCGCACCCTTCGCTCGAGCTGCGTTACGAGAGCGCTAGATGGCGTCGCGCTCGCGCGGACAAAGAGAGAGACGGAGAGAGTGGCGGGCAGTGAGCGGCGTCGCGCAGCAGCGGCGCAGTCAGTCACTCGCGGCCGAGCGAGCGAGAGAGAAAGAAAGAGAGAGAGAGAGAGAGAGAGAGAGCGAGCTGTTGGACGCGTGTCCCCCGCGTGTATAGATATATATATATATATATATATATATATATGCGTGTGCGTGTGCTACGTCTCCTGCAGCGTAAACGTTGAAGTGAACACGGACCGTCCGCGGTTATAGTCGTCTCCGTCCTCCCTCTCTATCGCTCGTTATTTTTGATACAAGACTGTGAGCGCGAGGATAAGAGAATATACACAGCGCAGCTCGCAGACGATATGCGCGCGCGACGACGTTAGCAGACGATAACGCAGCCGACGGGGTAGTAAGTGGGTACAAACACAGGCAGAGAGAGTGAGAGAGAGAGAGAGAGAGAGAGAGAGAGCAAGATAGATTCTGTGCAACGGCGGGGCTGTTCCGCGAGCAGCTGCTATACTGTATACACACTCGCTGCGTCGTCTGCTCGCTCCCTCCCTCCTCCCCCTTTGACATCAGCCAAGGACTTGCCCGGACTGCATATAGCGCAGCTCAGAGAGAGAGAGAGAGAGAGAGAGAGAGGCCCAGATAATACAGGAGAGGATAGGTAGCAGGGGGAGGAGTCGCAGTCAAGCTGTCGCCGAGCGCCGCAGCATCCGCGGCTGACCTGTTCGAGGCTCTGCGCCAGCGAATAGCCGCTACGAGGATGCCGCTCTTCGGCAGACGCGACCCAGCCAAAAAGCCCAAGAAGGATGCCAAGGACGACAAGTCGCCCTCCATCGAGGACAAGTACGTCCTAAAGGAGCAGCTCGGCACGTGAGTATATCACACACACACACACACACTCTTATGACCGGTTCTTCTTTCTCCCTCTCACTGCTTCCCCCGCATTCCCCTGGCCACTCTCTTTCTCTCTCGAAATTAATCGTCCCTCTGCAGCGGCGACGGAATTGGATCGCTGGAATTTCTGCCGGCGACGATCGATTCCAAAGTTTATATGAAATTCAGTCGGCGCTGCGAGAGTGAGTGAGAGAGAGAGAGAGGGAGAGCGATATATGTATAGCACGCATACCTGTGCCGCACACCACTGCTGCTCCATCGCAATGCGAGAGCTGCTATATGAATTTCGTTGCGAAACGTGCGCGAGCGAGCGAGCGAGCGACGACCGGGAGAAAATGCACACTCGCATAGTCGTCGATTATCGCCGGCGACGTTGCTCTTTTGAGGTTATTCCGGCCACGGGGGTCGAGAGAGAGAGAGAGAGAGATAGAGAGAAAAATCGATTCGCCGGAGATTCCTACGGAATACACTCTTATATATACAGGCGCGAGAAATTCCCTGTGCTGTATGATGCAGATATATGTGAGATCGAGATAGAGAGAAAGAGAGAAAAAGGAGGCGTGTGCCGTCGCGCCACAGCGATTATACAACCTATACCGCTGTGTATGAGTCTGTTTTCACGAGAGGAGAATCGTTTCCAAGTTGCACAGGGCTCGTCCCGCGGCCGAAGGAAACTTTCGAATTCGGTGCAAACGGAAACTTGGCACTCGAACACTTGTACGCGAGGAGGGAGAGAAAAATCGCGGAAACGCTGATGTGTGTGTGTGTGTGTGTGCGCCCGCGGTGTACCGGTTTTTCGAAAAGTAGGTCGAAGCGTGATGAAATAATCATGCGCTAGGATTGATATTTCAGACGATCGTCATCCATAATGCATCGATCCATCAGCGGCTATTCGCTCCTTCTCTCTCTCTCTCTCTTTCTCGGAAAAATCCTCCACACGGACGCCGTATAGCTGTATATAGATACAGCCAAGAGAGAGCAAGTGGAGCAGAGAGAGAGAGAGGTGTGACAGGGTTGTTTCCGCGGCGCGTTTATCGCCTTATTCCGCGGCTGATCGAGATTTACGCGCCGCCGCCGGGAATTCACGCGCGCGCGCGCGCGGCGACTGATTTTTCTGTATTGGAAGATTTGCCGATTTCGGAGTCGCTGCTGCTCTCGGGAGATGGAATTTTTTTCTGCGTTAGGGGAATCTTTTTCGATGATTTGCACGAGAAGAGAGAGAGAGAGAGAGAGAGAGAGAGAGAGAGAAACCGGTCGTGTATATTGTGGGCTTTTATTGCTCGCGGCCTGAAATGCTAATAAAAAGAAGACGCCGAGTTGAACTTACTACGGTCGGGATTCGAGAGAGTGAGAGAGATGCGGTAATTAAGGTGCGGATAGCCGTGCGTGCGCGTGTGTGTGTGTGTTCGGACCTGTTGAGGCGGAAGGGGAGCGGCTTCTCGGAATAGGGTTCTCGAAGCCGAGTATATATTCTAGGATCTCTCTCTCTCTCTCTCTTTCGAGCGAAAAACGAAATCGCGGCGCCTTTTTTTTCTCTCCGCAACGACTATCGTCACTCTGCGCGCAGCTGCGGCCGATCTCGTGACGAAACCGATGCTGCATAACAGCGTAACGATTATAAAACCACCTCTCAAAAAAAAAAAAAAAAAAAAAAAAAGACGCGCACGTGCATTTGATTTAAGCAACCATGCAGCAGCCGCTGAATTAAACTCTCTCGAATAAAGCATCGAAGAATTTCGCGTGCTCGAAAATTTGCTAGCTTCCACTCGAAAAAAACACGCATCGGGTATACTGCGCTTATACGCGCGATCTCTCAAGAGAAGCTGTCCCGCGGGAGACGTCGATTCGTACACACATACGTATACAGAGAGAGAGAGAGAGAGAGAGAGAGAAGCAGAACGCTATATAGTCAATTACGTGCGAGGACGTGGCGCGTAATGGTCCCAGCGCTGCTCGCGGGTATATACCGAGAGAGAGAGAGAGAGAGAGAGAGAGAGAGAGAGAGAGAGAGAGAGAGAGAGAGAGAGAGAGAGAGAGAGAGAGAGGAAACGAGTGAGATAAACGAGACCGGCCAGAAGAGTGATTTGGGTCTTCGGCCTCGTACTTACTCGCGCAAGAGTCTGACTGTCTGTGTACATTTCTGTATGGCTATGTGTGAAAACGTTAACCCGCGATGTAGAGAAATAGCTTCGCTCTTTGCGTGTGTGTGGTTTATCCTCAGCGAAAATTTCGTCTCGTTTTAATACATATATAATGATGCCATACGTAACAGGCATCGATGAAAAAAAATCAACTCCGACAACGAATTCGTTCATCGGCTTTTCACACCTCGCGCGCACGAGGTTAATCGCGCGATTATACACACACACACACACGCGCCGCCTCGGGGAAAGTATAGTCCGACTCATTGTTCTCTATATATCCCCGGCGTCGTGCGCCGATCGGATAACCAACTCGATTCGGAAATTAATTCTTCGGCGCAGCTCGTGCGCCTCGCTATTACATAAATCATCTCTCACTCTCTCTCTCACTCGATCGCAATTTACATATTATCCAATTCATTATATCACACCGGCGCGGCGCACTGCACTATAGCCTATAGGAATCTCTCTTCTCTCCTCCGTTATAATATACGCGTATAGGCGTTTCATTAATACCACACACGCTCCGCGACGGTGAAAAATCTGTAACAAATCGCCGCTGCATCGGATAGCTCGGTCGCATTGCGTAACGGGCATTGATTAGCCGTTGCTGCAGCAGCGCGTTTGCATGCCTTTGATCTCGTCCGCGCTGGACGAGGTGAAAGTTTTCTCTTACATCGATATCTTCGCTCGCGTGAATTACGCGAGCGCGACTGATTTTTCGACACGGTTTTATATTTTTCTTTTCGTTTTTGCCGTTGCGTCGGTATGAAAATTCTGTAATTGATGGGGAAATTGCATCTCGTGTGGAGTAGAAGATGAACCGATTTTTTCATACTATGTAAACTTACTTTTATACAGAGTCCTCGCACAAAGGACGAGATGGTCCGAATTTTACACAGACCGAGCGCTCGTACACACACACACACACACACACACACACATGCATAATGCAATTTCATACTTTGAAAAAGCGAACGGCCTATATTTTATTCACGCACAGCGATGCGTTGTTTGTTACTACGTTGTCGTCGCGTGCGATGCCTTTGAATCCGACGGTTATCTAATTTGCAAGCTCGAACACACACACAGACTCGGCCGGCGAGAGTAGCTATATTTAGATCCAGTTTTTTGTGTGTGCGACGGCGCATACATTATAAATCGCGTATGTATACACGCACTTACAGGCACAACCGGTTTCGGAGGAAAAAAATCGCCTAGTCCCGAATATTTTCCTCTCCGTTTCCTCGCGGCGTTACGCAAGAGGATAGCTTGAAAAATGACGAATTTTGATTTCAGCGGTGCCTTTTCGGAAGTGAGACTGGCCGAGAGTAAGGACCGGCCGGGTATGCTGTACGCCGTGAAAATCATCGATAAAAAGGCCCTCAAGGGTAAGGAGGACTCCTTGGAGAACGAGATCAAAGTGCTGAGGAGGTGAGTTTACTCGTTAAGCTGCGTTGACTAGTGCTCTTTACTCTCTGTCGCTCTTCGACGAACTTGTTTTCTATTATTATCATACTTATATACTACTTTTTGACCGACTCGAATTCATGATTACGTTACGAAGACCGGCTGCTGCCACGTTTTTTTTTTCTTTTTTATAGAGCATGTTGTATACATCGGACGATGCATCCCGTTTACTACACTCTGCGGAGAGTATATTATTATAATCGCGTTTTTTTTTTCTTTTTTTTAATTCTTTTCCTCGTGTACGATATATAACCGTGCAAAATCCGAAGGTTTATACGCTCATCCTTATATATTATTCGATATCTTTTGTATCTATATATTATGCGCAATGTGCTGATCTGTGTGTAAATATTTATTTACATATTATGTATAGACGTAGTTTTTTTAACTATAAAATACCAAGGCAGTGCTAAACATGTATACGTTATATTGCTTTTTATATATACCTTTGCAAACTAAATATATACATATATAGCTGTGTAAATATACATCTCTATTATATATATTTTTACGAAGCTGCTTTATTAACATCGTGTTGTTTATATTTGTGCTATATACATGAATACTGTATACGTATATACTACACATACACACACACACACACAAGACTGTTATTACACTCTTGAACTTACATATTTATACAAAAGGCCTGGCTGTGAGTATGATTCTTGTGTTCGTTGCTAATTTTTCTCCATTTGTATAATTTTTTTGTTTCTTATTTCATACTAATCAAGCAACAAGATAGTAGACTCTCCCTATATATATATATATACTAACCAGTCACTAATTATACTTACACGCGTCACTGTGTAAGAAAAAAGCTCAGTGTACACGTCTATATACAATAACGCTGCACACACTATACTTTTTCTCGGCGAAATCCAGCGGAGGAGACCACCCAGAAACCGATGCGCCGCGGATATTCCCGAGATTCGAAACAAACTCGTCCACATTCCCCCCCATATTCACAGCCAAAGTCTCGCTCGACAGAGAAAAAAAAACAAAACGCGCGCCGCGTTCGAAGATACAGTATACGCATCGTTTTACGTTTTATCCTGTAAAGTCCGCGCGATACACACATCCTCACTACTGAAACAGAAACAAAGGACATTTACGATGTATACGATATATAAATATGCAAAAAAGAAGGGATACCGTGCAGGGAAGAGAGAAGAAAACAAAACAAACCAAAAAAAAAAAAAAAATCATTTGAATATAATGTGTGTGACACAGTGATGAACAGCGGCGTTATCTTGTTAATCCGTAGGTTCAGTCGATGCGTGACGTCGTACAGTGGCGACGGGCCACTCAAGTCCGATGATAATAATGAGGAAAAGGAATGGTAAGTGGGCCCTTCCTCGGGCCAAGCATCAACCGAGCAACCGCATCTATCTCTCGCTCTGCCAATCTTTCTATCTCTCTCTCACACACACACACACACACACAAACTCATCACTCTTTCTCTCTCTATATATACTCAGGCACATGTGTAACAACACCGTATGGGGTATGATATATAATATAACACACGACACACGCAGCCTCTTTAATCTCGACACGACTTTCGTTTAAGTGCCCCCGACACACACCGCCGCATCGTGCATCACTCTCTGTTATACGCACACACGTCCTCCCGTTAATTCTTGTTTGTTCTTTATATAGCTCTGTGTCTCTCTATCTCTCTCTCTGTATGCGCTAGTAAACTCCGCACGATATTCGTTTGTCCGGGCCGTTGGCTCGAAATTCACTCGACACCAAACGACACCCACCCCTATGTATACTCCCACGCTTATACGCCGTGTATATCTATAGCTATAGAGGTGCAGCGGATAATCAGATCGAAACTGCGTCGAATGGACGGCAATAATCCAATTACGATAGTTGCCGCCGGTACAGGCCACTTGTGCGCGTTGGTCGTCGTCGTCTACAAGGATTTCGATATCGCATTCTCTCTCTCTCTCTCTCTCGAGAACCGCCGGCAGCCAGTTTCCTTTCCGAGAGCTGTCGCGCGCGACTCTGAGAGAGAGAGAGAGACAGAGACAGAAAGACAGTAATTAGCGAGCACCGATTGAACGATTAATCGACTCGCGGATTCGCCGCCGTGGAATTTTAATCGGCCAATTATCGCGGAGGCGCGAAAAATGAATTTTCAGCTGCTAAGTTCGAAACAAAAATCGTCGCGCAGTCTTATACATATATCGATCCGCCTCTGTCTGCGTATACATGTAAATCCAATTTGCCGACATCCGACGATCAATCGCCTCGATGTACATCTTCTGCGACAGTCGCCGAGTTCTCGTCCTTTCAATTTAGAAAAAAAAAAAAAAAAAAAAAAAATCCATTATTGCAAAAATCGCAATTGCATCACGTCTAGCTCCAGGCTTTCACGTCGTTTCCAATTTTCCGCCGCATCGCGGGAGGGAGATTTGCGTCCCGGCAGTATTTCAAAAATCCGCGCTTTACGAGCTGCGCCAACTTTTATATTGCTCACCTATACTGCACTCGGTTACACGTCTCTCCGTATAGATTCGCGAGCGGCTCGGAGAGACGAAATCCAGAAAGACAGCTCGTAAATTTTCCGTCCTCTGATAACTCGAGATAAAAATACCAGTCGGGCTTTTAAAAATAAACGCGATACACTAACTCTACCTTTTCCGAAGTGTATATAGGAGAGATATCGATCAAAACGCGCGTGAACAAACTTTCTCTCCGGTGGCGGCCTTGAAAATCCTATCGATTATACAATGATTACGGGGATAGTAATTTTTTTTTTTAGGATATTATCGCCGGTCACTACTACCGCGATCGTTGCATGAGAAATAAGCTCTCTTACATCAGAAACTTTCTCTCGGCCAACGCACGAGTCCTTTTCGACGTCTATACTGCGGCCGATGCTTATCCGCGCCGCTGCCGCGTGTGTACGAAAATAACGTCGCCTTTGACACTCGTGGCTCCTTTCATCGAGAGGATTTTCTTTGAACGAACAAAAAAGAAACGAACTCGATGACTATCGACTGCCGTCTCCGCGTATTGTGTACACGCATATAATAGCTGTGTGTGTGTGTATAATACAATTGTGTATTCTCTTCTCTCTCTCTCTCTCTCTCTCGTATGATCAATAGGAAGCTTCTCCTCTTTTTTTTTCAGTGAATACTCGCTTTGCGCTAATTTATCACTCGTCGCTCTCTGCACTGCAGCATAGCGGTAAATATTCAAAGAGACGAATCGCTTCCTCTCTCTCTCTCTTGTACATTCAAACGAGCTCACGCATCTGAATATTCATGTCGAGCTAATGGGCCGACGGACGTTTTTGAAATACATATAGGTAATTGCGCGCGCTCGATAATACGAATTACCGCCAACTACTCGTCTTTTAATAATCCGAGCGAGCTTCGCCTCGTCACGCTATATAACGTATAAGTATTGTGTGGGTGTGTGTGCTGCGACCAAAAAAAAAAAAAAAGGCCAAATCGAGTTTAATATGCCGCGAACGAGAAACTTTTTACGTATATGTATATTATTATGAAAAAGAAAGAAACAACTCTATGCGCGCATCGCTTCTGTCATATACGTATGTATATGAGAACTGAATTATTCGGCGGAAGGTCGGCCCATTAAAGTTGCAAGCTCTCCGGTGGGCGGTGAATTAAAAATCGATGCCCGCGAGATTTCCTCGTGTGTTTACACTCCCGATATAGAGAGCTGGGCGCGTGAATACGAAATCGTAATACGCCAAAAGCTCACGAATACACTTTTCTGATAGAGAGGAGAGCCGTGACCTCGAACGTCGTCCGAAGCGCTTTTATAGCTCTAGTTTCATACAAGCAGCGGAGAGTCCGGTTATGTCCGATTATGTAAACAATCGACTCGTTATGCTAATTATCTCGACGATGTTTCGCCAAGTTTTCGTAAGCGCTCGCGAGGTTTTACGAGCTTTGACTTTCTCGCTCTTCTGCGCGCGCATGTAACGATCATAATATAGCCTTAGTATATACGCCTTTACGATCAGCTCGACTGCTGCTTTTATACGCCCTTATGCAATTGAAGTCGCGAGAAAACTCGAATTGATACACGCACGCATGCGCGCAAAGGAGCTTTTCCGGAGAGAAGGACGCGCATTACAATGAATTTCACTCGAAAGAGAAAAAGAGAGAGGTCGTGTAACGTTGTTGCACCACCCACGCTACTGTCCGGAACAATATATATTAAATTTCCCCCCAAGCACTACGCGTAAGTCGTAAAATATAAAATCAAACGAAATTAAATTCTCCCGCAGTGGGACCGAGTTATTTTCCCCGAGAGTGAGCGACGGGTGAGAAAAAAAGTGTCCATCTCTCCGCAAGGAATTTGTCGGGGCATAAATATATACGCTCGTGCAAACGAGGAAAAACGCAGTCTCAAAAATCGACCCTCCTTTTTATACTCACGCGGAAGTGCCTACGGCCTCACGTAGTTATCGGATAATTTGTGGCCTCTGCGCCTGTCTTTCTCTCTCTCTCTGTCTTCGCGTGCGAGTATCGCCAAGGGCCAAATCCTCAGGGAGAGCTTGTATAAATTTTTGCCCCGCGTAGATCCGCGCTTTTTCTCCGAGGGATCTGCTTTATCGGTCGAGCTCGACGGGGACGCCCTCTAGCGGCTCGGCTTATCTCCCGAGATTCGAATCGGCTTGAATTTTAATGCGACGGTGTGCGATACCTGCTCGTTTTCTTTTTCTTTTTCAAGAACTTTCGCTTCCGATAAGCTTTGCGTGAAAGCATTGTGTGCGTATCCTCGAGAAAACGCTATATAGCTCGTACTACACTGCAGAGCTGTAATATACGTAAAAGTCGTTTCGAGTAGCTGCAGCAGAACCAGCTCGGAAAGTTGGAAAATTACCGGGGGGATCTTCGCTTATTGATTCGACGACGCGACCTTTTGTCTTTTATACTCTTCTCGGCGATTTTCTTTTACTCTACTCTACGATGCTTCTGGGAAAACTTCTCGGAGGTACTGCGTGTGTAAAAGCAAATTATATTCCAGGTGTAATTCGATTGTCCGAGTAGTTTTCGCGGAAGGACGAGTGTGATAGGGAAAAAAAATTCAGAGAAATTGTTAAACGCCCTTTTCCCCGGATTAATTAACTTGATTAAAGATCGCGCGGCTCTATAGCCGACCTCGCTATACACGCTCGCGGCGATAAAAAGAAAGAAATATTAAAATATGCGTATAAAAGCGCGGACGCTTAATAATTCACAGCTCTCTCTCTCTCTCTCTCTCTCTCTCTCTCTCTCTCTCTCTCTCTC
>QLSS01000045.1:548523-570809 GCA_024372645.1 Trichomalopsis sarcophagae | reverse complement strand
CTCTCTCTCTCTCTCTCTCTCTCTCTCTCTCTCTCTCTCTCTCTCTCGCTGCTGCACAAAAGCGCCCGTTTGTACCTATATTCGCTCCGATCGACGTTTGGTCGGAAAAACAAATTATACAATGACGGCGGCGCGGCTTTATTAAAAATCCTCGCTCGTACAGAGGCTTTATCGAGAGGATCTCTCTCGATATTCGCGTAACGATATACGTACTACAATTCAATGTCACACACGCCCCCGATGATTTATATACTCGAAGGGGCTTCCGGAAACGCGTAGAGCTAAACTTTTTCAGCTTTGTCTCGGAGAGGAAAAGAGAAGGTCCAATATTGATACAAAAGCAAAGACAAACACTATAATGCATCCCAAACTTTCCGCTTATAACACTCGGCTCTCTCTCTCTCTCTCTCTCGTCCCGACGAAATTTCTCTCGAGTGCACACAGCTGTTTCCTGCGCTTCGACGTGGAAAGTCCGTCTCGCGGTGCGTAGACACTCTTTCGAGTAAATTTTGTCGGACTACTAAGGTCTAATCGCGCGGAAGCGATTAACCGAGTCGCCGATAAGGAATACACTCGGTATTACATCGGTATGCGAGTCTACATAACGGTAGCCGAGATTCGACGACGATTACAGGCGTGTATTGAGAGATTCGTGTGTACACAATAAAACATCGATACACCGTTATGTAGATCGTCGATACGATTGTCGCCGGTGAATCGAGTCGTGTCCGTCGAGGCGAAAAACGACCCTTATATAACTCCTCCGAATATAAAAGTACGATAAAGGGAGAAATTTTCCGATTACAGGAAAAAGCAGAAATATAATGTATTCCAGTAGGCGAACGAGAGAGAGAGAGAGAGACATTCTTATCTGTTCAATTTGCCCCCGCGCGCTATTTTCTTACCTCTATCGCTCATGAATAAAGAATGAGCATTGATTTTTAAATTTAACCCGACTCGCGTATATCAAACGCCAGATCGATGTATATACCTACCGGCTAGCCGCTGGATTATACACACGCCGTCGGCGACTTTCGCGATCATCGCCTTATAGATCGTCATCTCGCGCACCATTCGCATCAGTCCGAACCGACAAAACCGACGCTCGTGCCACGTAAAAGGCTGCGAGAAAGAAAGGCACGCGCCGCTGCAATTGATACACGATACACAGTCTATAGAATCACACAATCGCCTCGCTGCACGACACGCTGTATATATATATATATATATATATATATATATATATATATCATTAACTCGTCAATCGTCGCGGCTCTATATATACACCCTGTATATACACACGCGACGACTATATACTGATAATTCGCCGTTGCATTTTTAGAGGATTGATTTTCTCACGCCCTACTACATAGATCCACCCACGCATCGCACGTGTTGCATGTATTTTGCTTTTTATATACGCTGATATTGTGCACTTACGCATGTGTGTCGTATGTGTGTGCTTGAACTTGTGCATATAAGTATAATACTATATATCTATGTGTGTATAATAATCGTGTGTCCGGCGACCCTGAAAGCTCACGAATTACGAGTCTAGATCAATCTCGGCACGCATCGCGATAAGAAGAAGGAAAAAAGGCCTCGGGCCGACTGTATATGTATATCGCGTGCGGCGCATCCTTGAGGGAGAACCACACAGGGCCGAGAGAGCTTTCAAGTTTAACTGTAGCGGTGTGTGCATACAGCGCTGTGTTATACATTCGATAAAACGCGCCGCGAGAGGAAAGAATTCGGCCTGTTTTTACGCGATGGCACGTAGTGCGTTTTTTTTTTTTTTTTCGATAAAGCGTTGTATATGCGAGAAATTGACATATTTTCCGAGAGTTTATACGCGCAGACAGTATGCCACAGTGTCGAGGATTAAAAATTCATGCACATCAGTCGATGGATATACAGAAGTGTGTATGCACACGCCCACAGTACACAAGTCGATGCGCTTCTCGTGATTCATGCAATAAGAGCCAAAGGGTGTATATTTCCGGAGCGGGTTATATATGCTCTGACAACGCGGCCTTGTCTATCTCTCTCTCTCTCTCTCTCTCTCTCTCTCTATTGTCTATACTCGCGACGCGCGATTCACCGCCGCTAGATGGCGCTTCGGCGTCTCGCGAAAACCGCAAGCGAAACAGCCGGTTATGCGTATACATTCGGAGTCGACGCATCGTAAAACTGCCACTCGAGGGCGCTGTATATAGGGCTATCGAAGAATAGAAATCAAGGGCGACAGTGGGAGAGCGATTCACCTGTGAGCCGGCGGCCCACTTGACGAATAATCGAATGAGCGTCTCGAGAAATTGCCGAGGCCGCAGCGCGCGCGGTACAAGGTCAGGCTCTCGCGCGCGAACGAGCGAGCGAGAGAGCTTTTAAAAGCTTTTCGAGTTTCCCGCGACGTCCTTTTCCGAATTGCTTCTCCTCGCTGTCGCGCTGATTTTTTCAATTTCAAGAGCGAGAGACGAGGCTGCGGATGTATACAGCTATATAGTGTGTTGCTGCTGCTGCTGCTACCTGATGTCGATCGATATAGACGATGCGGCGAATGGAAAACTGTGTTGCTGCTGCTGCTGCTGCGGAATATTGTTACACTTATGTAATTGTGCACAGCGCGACGGTGTGCGCTTCTTTTCTCTTTATCTCTTTCTCTCTGTTCGTGTCTGGGTGTCGCGTTGCACGAGAATAACATGTTTTCGCGGTGCGGAGCGCGAAGCTTTCCGGGGATGTAAATCCTGAGAGAGACGAAAAGTCGAAGCTCCGCGCGCCGCTCTATAACCCACTTCCTACACAGAGCTGTCTCTGTCTCTGTGTGTACGCGATGTACACATCACACTCGATATGACTCAAACTGCATGCATGCAAAGCTTGCGGGGATAAAAGGGAGCTTGTGTACTATATAAACCTGTGTAGGTATACATACGATCGGCGAAATTTCAAATTCCCGGCGCTACGTGCGCTCTCTCTCTCTCTCTCTTTGTTCGCAGGTTGACGCATCCGAACATCGTGCAGCTGCTCGAAACTTTCGAGGACAAGCATAAGGTCTACCTCGTCATGGAGCTGTGAGTATTTTCCGCGTATGAATTATTATACCGTGTTATGCGTGACCGCGAAGACACCGAGTACACACGCTGATCCGACTCTATCGTCCGGTTGATCTCTCGCGCGTGTAAAACTGACCGGCCGTGTAAAAGCCGCGGTCGACTGTAATTTATCGCCGAACGACACGAAAGCTCGCGCACGTGCACTTGACTTTCAAAGGGCACCGCCTACGTGCGCGCGTGTATGCATTAACGCACTCGGTCGGTAAAAGCGTCGTTTTGCTCTCGACGTGGGCGAGTTGAAAAACGATTTTCATTTCGGCTCCTGTGCAGAGTGACGGGAGGCGAGCTGTTCGACAGAATCGTCGAGAAGGGCTCGTACACGGAGCGAGACGCGTCGAGTCTCATCAGACAGGTCCTCGAGGCCGTAGACTACATGCACGAGCAGGGAGTCGTGCACAGGGATCTCAAGCCCGAGAACCTGCTCTACTACAGCCCGGACGAGGACAGCAAGATCATGATCAGCGACTTCGGACTGTCCAAGATGGAGGACAGCGGCATCATGGCCACCGCTTGCGGCACCCCCGGCTACGTCGGTAAGTATCGAGTCGCCCTAAGCGCTTTTACCGACGCTCTGTTTTACCGACTCTAACGCCTACGCTCATCGCAGCTCCGGAGGTGCTGGCCCAGAAGCCCTACGGCAAGGCGGTCGACGTTTGGAGCATAGGCGTCATCTCCTACATATTGCTGTGCGGTTATCCTCCGTTCTACGACGAGAACGACGCGAACCTCTTCGCTCAGATACTCAAAGGTGCGCATTATGTGACGACGATGAGCCAGCTTTTTGCGCAGCGCGGCAGCTTTTTTGCGACGATAAAGACGATTGAGTAACACGCTCGCCTGTTGCAGGTGAATTCGAGTTCGACTCGCCGTACTGGGACGACATCAGCGACTCGGCCAAGGACTTCATCAGCAGGCTCATGTGCGTCGACGTGGAGAAGCGCTACACGTGTAAACAGGCGCTTGGACACCCCTGGTGAGTCCTCGTAGCCCGAGATACGGTTTTTAGGATACATTATTATTACATATTGCCTCTCTGTTATTTATTCACTAGAATTGCAGATATTTTTTAATTTTTCTAGAGATTTTTAGATCTTTTGTTTTCTGAGCGCCCTCTAGGGAGCGAGCTTTCACACGAGAGACCGCATTGTAATCGAGCTATAATTCGTTGGTTTTGTTTTTCGTAGAGCAGCTCTTGTATTTTTTGTAGAAAGTTGCGCCACTTATTGGGCATAATAGAGCACGCACGTATACATACGCGAGAGAGTAAATATAGAGAAATTGAAGAGGGACGATGAGAGGATGACGATTCAATGTTAAAAATAGCCTTGCACTTAGCCGTAGAATTTCGAGTAGCTTTTTCAATTGGAATGAAAGCTCGATTTCTTGATATACGAGCCGATCCAGGTATATATCGCGCGCAACGAGGTATACATGTGTATAGCGCACGTAATGTCGCTCTCGCAGCCAGTAAGTAGTGTGTGTCGCATAAAACGCATCGCAATTCATCTCTCTCTCTCTCTCTCTCTCTCTCTCTCACTCACTCACTCACTCACTCACTCTCGCAGCATCTGAGTGTTTTGTTCTCTCGTACATACGTTCAACGGAGACAGCCATATATATGTGTCATTCTAATATCTCTTTGTCCACGTACACGAGCACACTTTCTCGCTATATCGATCTAATAATCGACTTCATTGGCCAACCTCATGCGTGTCTGTCTATCGCAGACGATCATTTTCTTTTTTCTTTCGATCTCTCGCTCTCTGGTCTGTTACGTCACGGCTGAATTTTTTTTTTTTTTTTATTTCGTTCAAAGCCTCATTGTCTCTTCACTCGGCCAGCTGTCGCGGGCTGAAAGCTCGTACTCGTACGACTGTCCGAGCGAGCTGTATCGCAGGAACATTTCCGCCTCATATATACTGTGTATAATTATGATAATTATTCTAGTCCGACTTGTATAAATTATATTGCTACCATGCGCTATATATGAGCGTGGACTAACGTCACGATGAATTCGCTCTGTGCAGGATCTCCGGCAACGCGGCGAGCAACAAAAACATCCACGGTACGGTATCGGAACAACTTAAAAAGAACTTCGCCAAGTCGAGGTGGAAGGTTAGTAAAATTCCATTAGAGCACGACGCGTCTGACCACGTCTTGTGTTTCTCTCTGTGTGTGTATGTTATTGTGGCCCCCCCACCGCCAAATCACTGCCGGTGCAGGATCAACCCAAGGAATGTCTCCCTGTTGTCTCATGGTTGCAGCAAGCCTACCACGCGACGACGGTCATACGCCAGATGCAGAGGCTCGCGCTGAACAGCAGCTCAACCAGCAGCCATCAACCTCAGCAATCGCCGTCAGCCCAGCAGCAGCAGCAGCAGCAGCCAGGTTCGACCGGCCCCTCAGGCGGAGCGAGCCCGAACCACCGGAACTACTGAAGCATCACTTCCGCGAGCCGGCGGCTCCCGATTCCTTGCGCCTCGGCAGCATCCGACGCCGGCATCGCCGTCACCTCATCGTCCTCACCCAGACGCAGACGGCTGCTACCGTCTCTCCCCACAGTGCAGGCGGCGGCAGCACCACGACCGGCTCAGGCTCGTCCTCGGCCGCGTCTTCGCCTACGGGGCATCAGTCACAGCAGCGGCAGCAGCAGCAGCAGCAGCGGTGGAGACGAACCCGACCCAGGATAACCACCATGACGACCAAGCTCTGGGCCAGTCTGCTCGCGCTCCTCAGGCTCGACCTGACGCATCTGAGACGGCGCCAGTGGAAGCAGGAGAAAGGCTGAGCTGATGTCACCGCTGCTGCGACGACGGCCGTATTGAAATTTGCAACCTATGCCGATGTGACACACACCTACCACACGAGGGAGTGAGCGCTGCTGCTGCTGCTGCTGCTACTGTTACTGCTTTTCCTTCCTACTTCTTCTACTCTCTCTTATTCTCCTCCTTCTTCTACTACTACAACTATTACTACTACTACTACTACTACTACTACTACTACTTCTATACTATATCTAGGCAACTCGCGTGATTACACGCGAAAAGACGGAGCTGTACGTACTTGTAACTCGAGCGACGAGGCAAAGACGATGACACGCGAGCCTCGATGTCGTTCTCCGTGTCGACGTTCCGCTCAACCGATCGCCGGCAAAGCGGAGCGTTGGTACAAAGGATATCTACTCGGGGACTCGCTCAATTTCATTTTAACGTCCAGACATGGCTCGCGCGCGCACAGCCACAAAGACACAAACGTATGTAGAGGATATTCTTGCCTGTGTAGCATTAGGAGTCTGAAACACTCAAGGCATAGTGCGTGTGTCTTTTATTCGTATTTCTCAAAGTAATCACCGATTTTCTCTCTTCAATTTCTTACGCTACCTTTTTTTCTCATTCGGTTACAATATATACTCGCGCGCTAATGAAAGTCCTGAACAGACTTGTTACGCCACTTCCATACAGTTGCTGAACAACAGCTCTGTTATATACTATATAGCTATTTAATACTTATATACATGCAGCTCAAGTCGAACGAAATTTTCATTCTGTTCCAACGAGAGAAAAAAAAGTGTCGACCACTTACGGCAATTTACGTTCGCGAGCGACAAAGTATTTTTGTATCGGCGAAACGGGATTGGAAATTGTTTCATGCGCTGGCGTGTTATTTCCTCTGAACGATGTAGGCACGCGGCGCACCACATACACGGAGACACAGAACACACACATATACACACACACGCACACACACCGTGAGAGAAACGTTATATTCTATTTTTTTACGTGTACACACATACACACACTGTACTTTTCGCGAACGTTCGCGAATGAAACATGATGGGTGCGATATTTTTTTATCGAAAGTTTGCCGAAGGCTGGGGTGTAGGGGGTTAATGTAAGTCTCAATTGTTACGCGCACAGGAATAAAAAAATTCGGTACTTATACTCATTGCTCGCTCACACATTCCTTCGATAAATATATTATGTATACTACTATACGTTGCAGTTGTTTTTCTATAGCTCAAAGATAAGTACGAGAATTCGTGTAATATGTGCAAGAGCGCCGACACCTTGATATATACGTTACTACGACATAATTGTACACACACGCACAGTTGCCTCGAGAGAGAGAGAGAGAGAGAGAGAGAGGGGGGGGGGGGGGGGAAACTTCGTCGAGAGACACACAGAGGAAACATACAATTGAAGAAAAAAAAAATAATGAAGCGCGAGCGGCAGAAATGTGTTCCGAAATAAAATAAGCGACACTTAACACAAGCCAGGAGAAGAGGAGAGAGAAATAGACAGCTTCGACTTCGTTACGATGCACGTGTAGAGTTTTCCGATGTATCCTTGCGCGACGAAGCTATCCTCCTTCTTTCTCTCCCTCTTCTCCTCGATCTGTGCATACGTCTCAGCTAAGATAAGTAACTAAAACTCTTTCGCAGCACTATGTTTAAAATGAAAAAAAAAAAAGCATTCCTCAAGAGAAGAGGCAGAAATCTCCGCTGTCGATACTTCTCTTGCTCTTTATCTTCACTGTAATGGTAAGGAACATCAACGTGATATATACAGCATATAAGGAAAACATGATACACGATTTTAAGGGAAAAAAACATAAGCAAAAAAAAAAAGGAAAATAAATATTGTGAAAAGTAAAGCGACTGTATAACGAAGTAGACACACGTCCGTCCGAAAGTCGGGCACTCTCGGATAGCCGCCAGAATGTTGTACGTGCGAATATATCATGTACAGTAAAGGACACCTTCGATCTCGATTCTTCCTTTTATTGGACAATCGCGGAATTGTGGAATTTAGATCTGACAACAGGGGTAGTTTCTTTCCTTTCTTCGCCATGACCACTAGTGGATCTGATTTTCGTTGTTTTTTATCGTTGTAGTTTTAAGTTTCTTATTGTATACACATAATCTTTTTGGGTTTATCTATTCAAGCTTAAGTTTGTATAACCAACCGAAGAATCGACGTCGAAGGCTCAAATGATTCTTTTATGAGAAAACGACTAGTGTAAGTAAGCTTGCAAATTGAATTAGTTTTAAGGCATATATTCTTTATCAAACGCTATAAATATATATATATATATATATATATATATATATATATATATATATATATATATGAAAGAAAAAAAATGATATATATAATTATAAATATATTACAAATAAACAAAAGGGTGAATATGTAATAAGAAAGAACATGGCTCGAAGATTTTATTCGTTATATGCTGACACCTAACTGTCCTCAGCACGTGGACAGTTCGGAGGAAAAGCATAGGAGCACGGTTTTCAAAAAATATCAGCTTCGGAGCGGTACGCGTGATGTAAATCCTTGAAAGTAATAAGAGTGGTTAAAGAATTGACAACACGAAAATTACGATGATGCGGTCAGAAAAGCAGGCAAAGCCATCGAACTTACGATGATATGATTCGCCAAGCTTAGATAGGTTTCGCTAATTGAAAGTTTTTACCGAGTTGACAAAATGTTTGATGTTTGACATATTTTGCATAGTATGAGACTCTGTTGAAGTATTTATGACGCTTCATTTTCTTGAGCTACACTGGTTGAGTCATAAATTACCGAAACCGAAGTACAGTCTACTACGTTTTAATGTATAAATTGTGTACGTTTTTTAAAGACGATAATATAGGTGACAAGGAAAAAAAACTTGAATGATTTTGCGAAGTTATAGATACGCTGAAATTGTATCTTAGAACTGCTACGATCCGTACTTAAATTACATCTACAAGCTTGAGGGAAACTGAAAGAAAATAACAAACATACTACTGAATGCACTTGTCGCCTCTTGTAAATTGTAAACTACGTCTTGTATAATCTATTATGTGTCTGAGCGAAAATCATTTCCGAGCAACTGTCACTCACTCTCAAACACGCAACATACGAACTCGTCTAACTCGTTCTAACCTAATTTTTACAACTCAAAAGATTCAACGTTCTCAATCTTCTTAATCACGCTGCAAGTGAAACATCGTAGGATATTTTCAGGCGAGAAAAAAAAACGTTCACACCGCAGCCTTACACGGGCAGTTCACGCGCGCGCGCGCGAGAGAGAGAGAGAGAGAGTCGAAACAAGTTTTGCTCGGTGAGCAGTAGCCGCGCGCCTGAGTCACGTCGAATCATCGTCAGGAGATAAATGTCACTGGTTTTTCCTCGCAATTGCACAATACACGATAAGAAATTATTTTTCTAGACTAACTTTTCATTATAATAAGCGGAGAGACGAAAGCACAGGTAGAAACGAAGTGAAGAAGCATTGATTCGGTGACTGGGGCCGCGAGCTCCCATCGATACGCGAGAAAGTAGAACATAATACACTATACCTTCGAGAGACTATATAGAGAATCAAAAGTAAACTAAAACAATGAAAAAAAAAAAAAATTGATAAACAATGAAATCTTATTCGCATTGTGAAGCGATTATATAGCTCATTCTTGGCTGTACGATGCACCTCTTGTAATTGTAAATAATCTAATTCTCTTTCTTATATTATACATATAACAATAAAACAACAGAGGATAACACACGCACCGACACTAGGAATATTATACACACTCGTAGATGTTACGATAATTGCTCTTCCCCCTTTGATCTATTGTATCTCTGTAATATCTATATACCTCTTTCTCACTTTGTCACTGTAAAACACGAAAATTTCAAAATTGAGGAAATATGTGTATCTCGAGCGTTGCTTATTACACCGTATCTAAAGAAAAAACCCCGAACCCCATAATGTGCCATTGTACGTATATCGAATGACCAAATAGTTATATTTTTACGAATTCCAGTGTTAGAAATTCGAGTACTTAAAAAAAGAAAATAATAATAATGGGCGAGCTTACAGAAACAGAGCAGAATAGAACAAAGCCTTTGAGAAGCTCTCCATTCGTACTCTTTGATATGTATAAGGATATAAATATACACGCATATTTATATATTATATAAAGGAATCTGCTTCACAGGCCATATGTGTTTTCCGAGTCGTAATGAAATCATTAAATGTACACGTGCTTCCTGTGATGGATGCATCGAAGGGATACACTAGAGCACAGAGAAAACCAAAACATAAAATATACGTGATCAATAAGAAAAAAAAAAACACGATGAAAGACTAAACGAGCAACGAATAAGCGATATTATTTTTCTATATTTCGATCTTTTAACGGAAATGAATTCAGGGAGCCAAGGATTTGGTGTATTTTTGATCGGTCTTCTTGCTCTGTTACTTGCTCCCTAATCGTTCAACATCATGCCATCTTTGAAATTTGAATTTTTTACTTCGGTATGCTTGCAATTTTATTTCAAAGTAAAATGAGTTCCGAAAAGAACCTGTTCTCGCAATATCGAGCTGTTATAACACTGTTACATACCTACGTATAGGTATACCGCCATCAAAGTCACGCAGTGAATTTGAAGTTAGTGATATTATTGTCACAGCCACAGTGATTTTCGTTAGATATGTAGAAAAAGAGCTCAAGCAGCACTCGTTAATAATGAAGCGAAAAAAAATTCACCGGATTATCTCTTGTATAGAAGGGCCAACACAAATCACTTTAGGGACCGATGGGACATCGTGCAGTGCCATATTAAAACGCAGACATATCGGCGGCTAAGTCGAGAGATTACAATTAAAGAATAGCAGACAAACAAAAAATAAATAAAATGTAGAGGAAACACACGTGCGTTACGTATATATTTAAATCGATGAATAGAATATTGTGAATGTGATTGTAAACAAAACAAAAAAAAATCAACTAAGCTTGTTAACTAGCGGCAGTTCTATATATATAATCGTTGAAGCAGCGGACAAGTATATGACTTCAGACTGATATTGTTGTCTAAAAAGAGGACGAGGAAATCGAGAGGAAAAGAATATACATACGTAAATTTGAAGGAAGAATATTTTGTTGTTGTACGTGAATTATATAAAGATAGCGTTGCGTGTAATATTGTTGCATTGCGCATGATATATATATATATATATTTATACATATAATATCGTTCCTTTGTATACCGTTAATATCGTACATACAAATATGATTGTATTCGCGAACGGACGATATTTTTGTTTCCTATATTCGACTCGCGAGAGCCATGAATTATTATTGTTCAAAAAGGTGGTTCAGGCAATGAGATTCAGATAAAAAAAATTACAAGGCAAGACGTTGCACACTCGATAATTTGACCGTCGTTATAATATACATTATGCGCTTTTACACGATTTTACCTTTTTTAATAACGGCTAAAGTTTAGCAGAAAGATTTATGGATACGTATAGACCTTTTTTTCGCTAACGTGCAATTTCTCCGCTCGTCGTTACGTATATAGAGACTCTTGTGGGAATTCCAACCCGGCAATCCTGTTTTACTGACTTTTTGCATTTTTAGAAGGGGGAGTATATAAGAGCGCCAGCAAAGCGAAATTATCGTCGAGAAGCACTTTTGCGGGCATAATAGCTGGGCAGATGTATTTTCGCGTATGCTTTTTTGCGAGCCGCATTTTTCGAGCGACGGAAATTTATTCGTGATTAGTCCGGACAATAAAAAGCTTGCGTCTAGCTGCATTATTGATAATTGTGCATATTTTGAATGAAGATGTTCTTATATTCAGCTACTAAATAACTTTCTTGACTCTTCAAAATAATCGATCTATACATTTTTATGCTCTTCTCTCAATATATAAAAAATCTATTATAACACAACTTATTTGAAGAAAAAAAGATTTCGTCGCTTCGAACTTTTTCCAAGTACATAGATACATTGTATAATTCTGCTCTTTTCAAAAGCGGCATAAATATGCATGAAATTCGAGATGCGATAATTTCGCAAGAAGATAACTCGTCACGTAACCGCAGCCTTATTACACACGCCGGCAAACTTTTTTATTTGCGAATTAATACACATGGGATAGATTGAAACGATGAAAAGTTCGGCAATCTCTTGCCTCCTCAGCGAACGCCCGAAATGTGTTATACGTATAGCCACCGAAACGATTATATATTCCTTTTTTTACTTGCCTAAGGATTTTCACATTCCTTTTTTTAAACGTCACTATAGATTTTTACATCATTGCTTCTTCTCGACACGTGTGCGGGATATATAGTTTTTATACAGACAAATAAAGCGAGAAACAAAAGTGAGAAAACTTATATCAATAGATGTAAATAATTCGGTGTAGTATATATGTTTATTATAAAAAAAAATATATATATATATATAATAAGAGCTTGATTCCGCTCTTCTTAATTCGAACTTGACTATCTTCATTCAGCCCACTTGTACAGGTATATATTTTTCTTTCTACAAACAAGAAATAATTCGGCGTTAATGCATAAGTTAAATCTTGAAATCCGAGAAATCGCGTTCATTTTTCATTTAAATGAATGAAGTGGGTCAATGCGATTGTTTAGCAGAACAGAATTATAAAGAAGACGGGGCGTTTTGCTACTCGGTAAAATACGATGAATTAATTATTTGTATAAAGGTAAAAATAAACTACCGTCGAGAGACATCTTAACGATGACATTGACGAGCATCGAAAATGATTAAAGTGGAAGTATGAGGAAGCGAACACGACCTTGCAAGGATGACGAGCTGCGTTATATTTTTTATTTCCCGACTTCGATCCGCCACACAAAAGATTCACGTTGTTGCTTCTCTTCAGTTATCGTACAGCGTTCTATACGAAACAAAAACTAAAAAAAAAAACTAAAATAATTAAATGAAAGGACGAACAAAAAAGCTACATAAAATCGCGAACGAGGCTTTTTAAACCGCACTTCTCGTGCGCGAACAAAAAACGCCGTCATCGACTGGTCCGTGATAAACAATATATGTGTATAACTCATCGGACAAAAACTTGCTATCGATCGAACACAGACATACACACATACACGGACACTTGAACACGTTAACACAAATGAAAGGCACGCTCGACAAGATTAAAAATAACAATAATTAAAAACTATTAAAATCGTAAAAATAATATTAATATAGTAATATTATAATGATGATGATGATACTAATGATAATGAACAAAAAAAAAATTTAGTCCTGCAGTTTTTGTATCGACCGAGGAAACATCCTGTATAATCTGTGCAAAAAAGTGTTGTCCAAATAAACGAGCTGAAAAAAAGGAAAGAGTAACGCATTTCTTGTGACTTCTCATTTATCCCCACCTCAGACGCTGCCCATCACACACTCTCTGTCTCTTTCGGACGAAATCAATTGATTATAATTAGCCAATGTGAATCAGCGGAGACAGCCTCGACACAGCCTCTCTGATTCATCATTACTGCGCACAAAAATGGACATTGTCTTTATAATTTCAGAAAACTTCTTCGTTACCGCGGTGATTTACGGTTCGATGTCCCGTCATCTCTTAGTTCGATTTAGAGAAGGATGTAACACGCATATTCGTTTCTTTTTACTCGTGTATTATTTTTAAGTTAAAAAAAAAAAAAATAAATAAATACATGTTATTTAGCATAGATCGTTTCCAGTTTTCAATATTATATTTAATTTTTATTTCAAGGTTTAACAAATTCACTAATGATTCTTTATCGATTCACTAAGCGGGAAAGACATGTTTTCAAACAAAAATAATGCTTTTGTTTTGTTACAAGAATAGTTAGTTTGATAAACTCTTTTTAAACGTTCATGATTATTTAGAAGGCTCCCAAAGGCATCGAGATTCTAGTGGAAAAAATTCTTCGAAAATTCGAGGAATAAGTTCATGTTATAGACGGTTCACATTTTGTTCCTAAAAATATATTGCAATAGTTATATTTTTTAAGAAGTAGTCCACCGCATAGATTTGAAAAAATCTTTCGTATAAAAATACGAGTTTTGTAAAACTGTTCTTAGAAGAACATCGATTAGAATAAAGTTTTGCCCACTAGACGCATTATCTTAGTTATAAGTAATATACACAATTCATTTACATAATATTGATATCAACGTCATAATTACAATTTGTATATCTTACAGTCTGTATAGTTCAGAGAAAAATGCAAGTGACAGCGATTTCATCTATATTGAAATCGCTTTGCAAAGTGATTCATTATCATTTACGATAAGCTAAAGGCAAATCCTTGGTTAGAAAATATCATTGCAAACATCTTAAAATGTACGAATCATTTTTAACGAATTTTTCCGCTCGAAATTCGCGAAGATAAGAATAAAACTCGGTTCAAGTCACAAATATGTACATCCAAAAAATATTAACAATATTTTTCTGCAAAAAAATACATCAGATTTTGTGAACATTCTCAACACTTATAGTCACATATAACCACCGTCTTTGTTGCACGTTAGCTCGAAAATAGATAGCAGAACACGAATTAAAAATTATGAAAGCGAAGAGTCACCAGTTAGACGCTTCATTCAATTGTGCAAGATCAGCTCTTTAACTATTGATACTGTTGATTATCTAGATTTCAGTCGAAGGAGTTGAGCGCCTCCTGCAACTTATTCACGATCTTCTGGTAGAAGTTTATTTGCTCGACGAGATGACTCTTCATCGCCTGCGTGATGTGGATCTCGCGTTCTGACTGGAAGTGCGTCTCCTCGGCACCCAGCGCCCGGGCTATCACGTCTGTCCTGTGGTTCAGTTCTCGTAACTGTGCCGATTCCATCTTATGCTCGTTCACCAGCCTCTCGCAGTCCTTCCGCTTTTGCACTGCGCTCTGATCGTCAAAAATTATTCGACCAATGTAAACTTTGCTAACAAATCTAATATTTTAATTGAAAAGAAAAAATGAAAGCCGACCTTGTGAATGCCGATGACATCAGGGAAGCTGCTGATGATGCCTCGATAGATATGGAACTTGTCGGCGAGCGGTTCCCAGTCGTATTTTGGTTGTTCCTCGTACAACTTTCCTATCTCGTTGTAAGCCTCTCCCGTGTCCTTGAGAGCCTGATTAAGCGTATGACGTGATCGACCTGCGTCGTCGGCTTCCAGAGCATTGCCCAATGACACGAAACACTGACCGATCTTCTGAAATTCTCGCTTATACAACACCTGATGCTTCTTCGCCTGATCTGTTGCCATCGCCATGAAACTCTTAACCACCGGGTCCAGCCCCGCGATAAACCTAGATTTCAAAATACAGAGCGTTTAGTAAACATTTTTATCTTGTGAATGCGGTTGCAACTTAATCAACATTTTATGATAAACACAATTACTCATCGCAGTAGTCGCGCGCGATGACTAACGCAGTGAGCGAAATTTGCTGTTTCAACGGAAGCTCGATTACTTACCTAGCGAAGGCATCGGTCTGGAACTCAACTTTGATAGCATCGAGTGGTGTATCCGGGCACTGGATGCCATGGAAGTAAGTGACGCCGAGGAGCTCGTCTTTCTCGGCTGCTCGTTTGCCGGCTTTCCAACGTTTCTCATCCGTGCACGTGATAAAGTGCTGCCAGACTCGGCTCCTCGACAGTACGGGATGCCTGCAAACGTAGTCGACGAACTCCTGGAGCTGAGTGCGTCGGTGCTCGATGAACTGCTCTTCGTATCGGCCAGATATCTGTTTGTCGGGCAGAGGCGGTATTGGGATGAAACAGAACTTTTCTTCGAGACGCTCGTGCAGCCAGTCGAAGTGCTTGTACCTGCGCGATACTTGTATGTTGTTGAACTGCAAGAAGTTTGTTATTGTTAAGATTTTTCGATAGTTGCTCAAGATCTAGTCATATCAGTGCCTTTGACAACTTTATCTTTATGGAAGACTTTTATCACTTGTTAAAGATAAGCATCGATTGATTCGCAATATTTATCTCGGGATTAATAGTTTCACTGAATAAAGTAATTACCGTGGGGGTGAGCTGATAAACAATGAAACTCTTTAAGCCCTTGAGCTTGGACTCCTTTTTGGGAGAAGTCACGACACAGTTGTAGCTTTCTCCAGTTTGCGCCCAAGAAAAACATCCACTCTCTATCTCCTCTACGTATATTTTCTCAGATTCTGGAACAACGACTAACTTGGAGCTGAGCAAGAAGCCCTCTTCGCCTGACTTGACCAGAGCAGTGAACTTGTTGTTCCTCTTTGGTACATTGGGAATAGATCTTTCAGGAATGACAGAGTGAACAGTATGCACTGACACAGAGTCACCATATTCTGTACTCCCAGACTGGGCCGACTGCAGACTTGGCTGCTGTTGAACAGGTGGAACATAGGCCTGGGTCTGACCTATTTCTGAATCGTCATCCCAGTCATCGTCCCAGTAATCACCTGTGCTTTGTTGTGAATTCACCATGTTGCCTGAAACATAATTCAAATACGAAAATCAATAAAGCGATTTTATTCCACTGATTTATGTGAGAGTTATCAATCAATGGACGGAGAAGATTTTTGCTTCTGATACAATCAAAGTATGTATTAATGAGTTATCTGCCCGCTGTCAAACTATTTTCAGATTCAAGGTTACCAAAGAATGATCATGCAAATAAAGATTAGAATACACATGTTTTAGCAGCAGAGTATATTCCCCTGATAAATTTTCCACGTATTACAATGTACAAGTCGCCGATCATACTCAGTAGCACGTAAGTAGGAGTCACTTAAAGTCAATTACTTTGAGGTCAAAAGTAATTCATTAACCGGTATCTCTTTGTCTCTTGGTTGCAATAAGTACAAAGAATACTGCTTTTAAAGTATGAGCTATACGAACAAAAATCAACCCTCCAAAATGAAAAGCGTAAACAACCTGTTGTGGGAGCAGTAGCCTCGATAAGTTGTACATAGGCAGCAGGAAACAGTCCAGATTTTCCACCCTGATTAAAACCTTCGCACCATCCATCTCCAACGTTATCTCTCATAACAGTCAACACCTCTCCAGCCGTGATGGAGAGCTCGGCAGATCCAGGCTCCCCGGAGAAGTCGTAGAGGGCTCGCACCTACGAACAAAGCCAGAGTAAACAAAGAGCATCTCTGTTGATTCACAACGCGAAGGGGGTGTTGCCAAGGCTCTCGCGCGCATCGCCGGAGCAATTAAAACAGCAATTACAAACAATTAGCCACGCAGCCTCGCTCGCAATGGACAAGTATATAAATACCTGGTGTCCGTCCATGACGGCTGCTCGTCGTCTTCTCTCGAAGGTAGTGCGCGCGTCGTCACAGGAGGAGATCGTTAGCAGACTCCGGAGGCCCGTCGTGGCCTGACATTTGCCGCGCGTGCTCACGCGTCAGACGTTGGTACGTGTCGTGTTGTCGTCCTGTGAGCGACGCGTTTCCACTATATACCTATCCGGAGACGGTATATAGCTCCTCCTTGTTTTTTCGCGTTGTCTGATGCAGTGTGTATACTGTATGCGGCTATATAGAGAAGGCGAGAGAGTCCGCGTTGCAGCTGCGAGAAGAAGACGGAGAGATACGGAGAGCTCGGGAAATGGACTGTGTGAACCCGGTACCTACACTGCTATTCTCTTCTCGATCAAGGCTGCGTCAAGTCGCTGGTGCTGCTCCGATTCTGAAATCAGTTGCATTAGTCGACTCTTTCGAATCTAATTTGTCCGTATCCACGATTCTTGAAGATTAAATGAGTTTGCTTCCAACAGGAGCGTCGTTTTACCATTTCGGAGCAGAAGGAACAATTTATTTCGAGGTTAGGGCACGGAGAATCGCGCGTACGCCACTGGTCGATTGTGCGAGAGTGAATGCCGTTCATCGCGAATAAACGCGGAGAGAGAGAGAGAGAGGAAAAAAGTCCAACGACGTGCCAATGCGCGATCGGAAAACAATGCCGTGGAAGGGGAATTCGGAAAATGTAGGATATCGAAGTTTAATTGACGTTAATCGATGCCCTTGCTCTTTCTAGCCGTAAATAATTAAACGATTAACCGATTCTCTCGGCTCTAACGACACCAAGTGCAGTTGAATATTCACGTTCTATTTTATAATTATTTTTTTGCTCGTTTCGCGTAAAAAAAAAACGTTGAACGATTGGATGTTACGTAAAATTTGAATATTCCCGCCGTGAGTCTCTGGCCACATCGTATCCCCGTCAGATGTCACCACGCGGACCATTTCGTAGGAGCAAACGAAATACGAATAGGCAAGTTTTACACCGGAGTCGTATAAACGGCTCTAAACAAGTCAAATTTAATCGGTGTTTTTTCAAATATATCTGAAAATCATTCTAATGATTCGATTCATCACAACCGTTATTCAAATTCAAAATGGATCAGCACACGCGCTTATTTTCGACCGACCAATCAGACGACAAAAAGAAGCCGTATCGAACGAAACTTTTGGATAGGATTGTATGGTTCGAAACTTTAGTATAGAGAGGCACGAGCACTGCACGCCAAAGTGCGCGCGCGCTCAGCAGCATATACATACTCGCCGCCGCCGTCTACGGGCTTTACAATAATCGTGATATATATATACACACACATACACTCATTCACAAGACAACAATAGTTAGTAATCTATAATAATTGATACACGTATATACACATACAAAGAAGAGAGAGAGAGAGAGAGAGAGAGAGAGAGAGAGAGAGAGAGAGCGAGCAAGCGAGCGACGAGCGTATACTCCACAAGTCCACAGCACGACTCGATTCCCCTCGCGAAGAGAGCGACGGCGTCGCGCGCGCCGTTACATTGTGATAGTGAGATATATATGTATACACATACTTTTTAACCGCGACGACGACTAGGACGACGTCGACGACGCGCTGCCTTCGACGACGAGGTGGAGGAGAGACTACTGGCGCGAGAGAGGAAGACAACGACTGCTGCTTATCATCATCATCAGGAGGACGACGACGAGGAGGAAGAGGACGACGGAAGTAGACTTTGTAGTACAGTACAGTGCGGATAGTACACTACGTGTGTGTGTATATATATAAGTAGTACGAGCAGACACACTCCGGAGGAGAAACGCAGACAGAGCGCGCCAAATAACGCTGTTTCTTCCCAGGAGCTGGACCTGCAGCATCTCTCTCTCTCTCTCTCTCTCTCTCTCTCTCTCTCTCTCTCTCGACAGCCTTTATCTTCGAGTCTGAAGGTGAGTGTCTTCTCGAATTCTGTGCGCGAGTCTGATAGGCGAACATAACCTCGAAATCGGGTATATATCAGCGCGGTGGCGTTGCATCGCTTCGTCTTCCGCGTACAGCGATCATACGAGCTACCATCGTACGTTCCTCCGTAAAAAAAGGAATAAGTATGGTGCGGAGAGTCGAGCGAGATTGCAGACCTCTGCCAAAAGATTCACCGATATATAATAGGTGCCATGTTGGCACACGGCGGCGAGTTTCAGCGATCGTTTGCTCCGATCGCCTCGGTGGTCGGAATTTTCTCTTATACATAGCGTATATATATTTTGCTCTTTCGTCGTATATACCGCATATAAGAAACTCGATACTCTCTTTTCTCGCCTCGCTCGGACTATATAAGCGAGTATAAACCGGGCTGCTGACTGGGCGGCAGAGAGAAGTGTCTCCTATCTCTGCTCGGCGATAAGCTCCATTACAAAACGTTCCTCTTCCAAATCGAATTTTCGCAACGCTCGAATGAAGCATATACTTACTTACTCCGTGCTGCAGCGATTGCACCTGCTAACAACAAACAACAAGTAGCATCGCAGTGCTATAGAACTCGCGGCGGTCGTTGCTATCGGCGAAGAGAAAGTCAGCAGCGGCGGTGGCGGCAGCGTCTCTAGGTGGTCGAAAATAAAGCCGACCCGCTAACGAAACTCTCGCACACACGCTCTTTTTCGCTTCTTCTTCTTCTTCTTCTTCTTCTTCTTCTGCTATGTGCCTATCCTAAATCTCGCGAGTCATCGGGAAGGGGTTTTCTTCCATCTCTCTCTTCCGCTTTCGAGGCCTGTGCCAAGTGGGTCGGTGGTGCGTGTGCGACGACGTAAATGTAACGCTCGTACAAGCACGCGTGTGATTGATAAGGGAGTAAAGCGGTGTGAACATACCTCTCTCTCTCTCTCTCTCTCATGAATGAAAAGTCACGACGTGTGTATATGTGTGCTCGTCGAGTGTAAAGAGGCCGCGGAGAAAAGTAAAGGTCAGCGGTGTGAGCGGAGCCTAGGAATTCGCACAAACGCGTTCGTTGACCTGCTCTTTCTCTCTCTCTCTCTCTCTCTCTCTCGCTATGCCGCGCGCTGCAGCGCTCGGCAGTTTTACGAGGCGACGGCGCGGCACACAGCGTTGTTTGCTCGAATTTTCGCTGTTGCTGCCGTGTGTAAATTTTTTTTCTCCACTGGGTAGAGGAGTTGAGAAATGGGCGGCCGGTTTTTTTGCGGCGGAGGCAGCAGCAGAGAGGAGGTTTATGTATTGTGAAGGTTGAGTTTCTAATCGCTGTACGCGAGCTGGGAGGAATAGAATTGAAAAAAATATATATATGATATATCGCGGCCGTGTGCTGTTTGTTTGCGATTCATAGCTGTTGTTTTCTATGAAAGAGTTTTAGAGCTCTCTTCTCCAAACGTACATTTCAATTCCGATGCTTTTTCTTTTATTCAACCGATCGAAAAACCCAGAAATTCACATAGCCCGAAAAAAGAGTCTCTATTCAAACAAGCTCTTCCCGACAAAAAAGCTCGCCGCCTGCAAAAAAAGCCCCCTTTCACCACCAGCAGAGAGAGAGAGAGCCCATATCCCCATCGTCGTTGCACCGAGAGCTGCACTAGTCGGTCGGTCAAAGCCTACTCATACAGACACACACACACATATACTCGCATCAAGTTCTCTCTCTCTCTCTCTCTTTCTCGTATGCACTGCACACTCGGCGGACTTTAAACCAGCGTCGGCGGCGGGCGATCGCCCCTCAGGAATGCGGTCTCGCTGGCCACACGCTACACACACTCGCCGGTGTCTCTTTTCCTTTCGGCTTTTCTGCTCTCGGACTCCTCTCCTACATAAATACGACGTGTTTTTTCTTTATTTTTAATCAATCCGGTACCCACACACACACATGCACGCACACTATATTGAGACATGTATATAGTAGCGTGTCTGTCGTTGCACTATACAGCGATGACACTGAGGCAGGTACAAGTATAGTAGCGCAATATAATGAGACGCTGCCGCGCGCGCGCGCACGACAATGGGGAAACAGTATATACGAAAGAGGATACTCTCAATGACTGTAAATTATACGTTTTATTGCTGCAGCGCTTCGCGCGCGCCACGTGATTATTATTTCTGTTTGCCGAGAGCGTGTAATATATTGATGAGACCGATTGTCCGCGCGCTAGTGTGTGCGTGTATTGCACGTATATATTGTCGGGGGTTACCTCATCGATGATGAGCAGCTCCGACAATGAAGTTTGTTACAAAATAGCTAAGCGAATTCGAGCCGTGTATATACTTCCTCGTGCACCGACACTCCTGTATCCTTGAGGATCCTTTCATTTTCAGGCTCTCGTACACACGACATTCCCTTAATTTATGCATCTTCGTTCGGCGCACGTGCGAAGGCCATCCTCTCTCCCTCACGAACTTTTTCGCTAATATACCGCATCGGGATTCAAAAATCACCTCTCCTTCCCGCGCTTTCTAACCTCGAACGCGCCGAGCTGACACATCGCGCCATCTACATCGCGCGAACGTAACAGGTTCTAATACAAAAAATTCGCCAATTCCCACTCTCCTCCTCGTGCGCAGACACACTCAAAAATGAATAAAAAGAAGCATCGGAGTAGAGAAGCGGTCTTTCGTCGCGCACGTGCCGTCGAAAAAAACTCGCCCCGAAATCTCCGCTCACTCTCTCTCTCTCGCTTACGCATATAGACACACACACACACACACACACACACACACACAGGGAGTACAGAGAAAGAGAGAGAGAGAGAAAAAGGCGCGCGGAGAGCGGTTTCGTAATAAATATATGCCGGGATAAAATAGCGGCGACGGGTGTGGAGAGGGGCGAGAGGCTCGACCTTGCCCCGCAACTGGCTCCGCCACCGCCGCCACCGCCGCCGCCGCCGCTTGTTGCCAAGCTACATTGTATATATAGAGTTCCTCCTATAGCCTCGCGAGCGAGCAAGCGCTCGAACACGAAGGCGACAATATGTGTGCGATACGCGTATGTGCGAGTGAGCTTTACTTCCTTCTACACTCGCGGCGCGAAAAAAGGGAGATCGCTCTCTCTCTCTCTCTCTCTCTCTCTCTCTCTCTCTCTCTCTCTCTC
>QLSS01000045.1:518785-542078 GCA_024372645.1 Trichomalopsis sarcophagae | reverse complement strand
TATATATATATATATATATATATATATATATATATATATATATATATATGTAGAATATCGCAGCAGTGGCGTAGAGTGAGGGTTTTCGATTTCGAGACTATCGATCAAAAGCCTGGCTCTCTTCCTGTGCGCGGTGTGGCGCACAGATAAAAAACGAAGCCAGAGATAGCGTATAGACTCGTTCGGAAATTTGTTTAATCAGGTGACGTCGGGTATATATGGATTGTGATTCGTTCGGTTTTTCGAATTACAGCGGACGATCTGTAATGTGCTTACGTGTCCGTCTTTCTCTCTCTCCGCTATAAACTTCCGATAAATAAATTGTTGCGCTTATCGCGTGTAACGACGAGCTAATCTACTTCCCCTCCTTGTACGACAATATTTTTTCTCGCTCGACCCGTTTGTTTATGTTTTTATACGGCTGTACTCGCGCGGAGTCTGCGAGACACCTTGAGAAGCATAAAATCCTCCGGAAATTCACCGGTTACATCAGAAAATATTATACAGTCTACAGTTCGAAGCAAAGTCTCTCTCTTTCGATAGCTTCCCTTATCTCTCCCCTCGCGTGCACGCATATACAGATATAATGCGTATACGTTCGCTATATACTCTGCAGCGACTAATCTTTTTCTTCTCTCTCTCTCTCTCTCTCTCTCTCTCTCTCTCTCTCTCTCTCTCTCTTGCGTTTTATTTTCGCAAATCCGGTTCTCTCACTTTCTGACGTCCTTCGGCCTCGTCGCGCCGACAATTTCCTCGCGCTCGCGCGTAGTTTGTAAAAATCGTTCTCTCGGGGGTCAATTTATGTCTTCGTCGTCGAAGTCTTCCCGAGGCCCGAGAAGCCGCTTTCCCCTCTCTCGGATTTCGCTGGGCTGGATGCGCGCGAGCGATTCGAAAGTCCGCCGGAAATGTTTGGAAAAGTTGCGGAACGCGTTTTTTTTTTCTTTCTTACTTCGTTGCAGTGAATCACTGCGCGTTGCTATAAGGAATGCAAGGGAGGCAAACGTCGGGATGAATTTTTATTTTTAGAGAGCGAGGTGTTCGGTGAATTTTCTCTCGCGTGAAATGAAATAAAAAATGATTCAGCGTTACAATAGGGACGAGCCGACGGTTCCGTTACGCACGCGGCCGAATCCAGCCGCGCATATGTAATCCGCGAGTGTAACGGAGAGGCGCGTCTCGATTTTCAATCGCTCCCACGTGCGCTTCTCTCTTTCTGTATTACTATTCGAAAACCATACTCGCGAGCATATAGCGAATGCAGAATTTTATCGCGTACATTATAAATGAGCCTATATATACCCGCGGACTCGCTTCGATCGCGAGCGATTTCCTCCCCTATGTGCCAGGGGGAGAGAAGAGAGAATTATATCGCGGACGGGAAAAGCAGTAGCAGCAGCACCTGGATGTGTACTACGGCTATAGCTACCGTGTGTGTATATACCTACGCGCGCACGGTTTTTCTTCTTCGCGGCGCGTGTAGTAACCCTCGGTGAACCTTGAGCTCTTTCTTTCTTTTTCTTTATTCTCGCGCGCGCGAAAGAGAGAGAGAGAGAGAGAAAGAGCGCGTGTGTACTATACTACCGACTACCGGCTGCCCTTCGTCGTCGTCGCTCCCTTTGTGTCTTCGCGAGGGGCGACGTTGGGCAGAGCTGCATACGTACAGTAGTGGAGCGGCTGCGGTGCATCCGTTTTCTTTTACTCTTGGCGCGCGGATGAGAGAGAGAGAGAGAGAGAATCTGGGCGAAGGGATTCCGGATGTGTATGCGGCGATGATGACGATTCTTTGGTCGAGATTTTTATCGTCGTTTTTTTTTTTTTTGTTGCAGATCTCTACTGGCATGGAGCTAGGAGTGCACTGACAGCGATAGTTCACAAGGTGAGGATCCTTTTTTTTAACTGTGTTGATTTTTTTTTTTCAATTTTTAAGATTTTTTCTAACGCAAAGGTTTTTCTTTTTTTTTTTTCGTCGAGCAGATCTTGGTTTCTATGCATTGCCTGCCAAAGAAGAACTGAGCCCAATGTTTCCACACAATTCTAGTTCACATGAGATTTCTACCGAAACAAATGCCTTCGTACAAAATTCCAAGGTAAGAGAGAAAGACAGACGTCGTGAGGCTAGAAGACACGTGTCGTTATCGTTATAATAAAAGCTCATGTTTATCAAACGACTGTTGCAGGGGGATGTAGTAGTATTAGAGGGAAGCAGTCTGAGTGGGGTGGGTGAGGGGAACGAACCAGAGGACGCTGGGTACTGTGATATCGAATTCATAAACAGCAGCAGCAGCATCAGCACGATGGCAGCACCTACCAGCCACCCCGAAGCTACCGCCGCCAATGACTTCTCAACCGTCCTGTCACGCCATTCTGGTCAGTCTCTCATCTCTCTTTGCTATCAAATTTGCCGTGAAAACGCCGAACGAACGAACCGCAAAAGCAGCTGAGATGAGTGCCCGAGAGCCAGCTCTTTGCGCAATGTCGCGTGCAGCTCTTATAATTTCAGTTCATACAAGAGACAACTCTACCGCGTTGGAATTCTCGCCGCTTAGGGTCGCCGCTGACAAAACGGAGTATTTTTAGAATCTAATTTTGTTTTTATCTCTGCAAGCGCTCAGCATACTTTCCATTCTTTTCTCGGTGCGCGAGCGCAAAAGAGAGTACAGTAGCAAACAAAAGCCGATCTCTGACCGTCCGCTGATATTTTGCAGGTGAGCTCGGCTCGGCCGGTATGCGCTCGGCCCGTCGGTCGTCTCTGGCTCCGATAGAAGCAGCAGCAGCATTATCATCGGCAACAGCAGCCGCTGCAGCAACGTCGTCGCCATCTTCATCATCGTCATCAGCAACAGCAGCAGCAGTAGCAGGCGACATACAGCAGAACAACAAGTATAACAACAATATGATTAACTACAACAATGCCAACAACAAGATGAACAACAACAACAATGATAGATCAAGAAGCGACGAGGAAGCTGAGAAGTTGGAGCTGGAGGAGGATGAGCAATCCACCACAATGAACCACAACAATGCAGAACATAATCATCACAAGTGCAGAAATCCGAAACAGCAGCAGCAGAATGATAGCTGTTGGCCGGAGGCTCGTCGTCGTCGTCGCGGCCCGCCCAAGCAGTCGCGGACGACGGCTAGCAGCCAAGCCGCTAACTCTAAGTCTACGTCTAAGCCGTTAAGTGATAATAAGGATAGCTTTAGCTCAGTAAGCCCTAGGGTACTAAGCTTAAGAATTCGTCGTAAGATGAGCAGCAGCAGCAGCAATTGCAGCAGCAAAATAATAATAATCGACGGCGTCGACAGCAGGAAGGACAAAAACAAAAACAAAATAAACCGGCTCTCCCGAGGGCCAACACCTAGCCTAGTTAGGATACCCAAGTCTGACGGCCAGCGGGCCCTTAACCTTAAGGCTAAGCTTAGTCATGTAAGTTACTTTAAGCCGAATAACTCCAAGTCTGTGATATCGCTCAGCTCGAGCAGCAACTCTGCCGCCGGTGGTGGTAGCGCTAGCCGAGGCTTCGGCAACGGCCAGCAGCTTATCGTCATCGCCAGCAGCCGGCAGCAAGTAAGACGCCGGGTTCTCGCGCGCACGGCCAGTTCTTCCATTACGCTTACCGTTTCCAAAAGACGCGCTGGCCCTGCTGCAGCATTAGCCAGAGCCAACAAGCCGGCCGCCACCTTCATCGCTACCCCGTGGGAACGTGCAGGGGCTGCAAGAATCGAGCTGCCGCGACGACTAATAAGCGCATTATGTGTTCCATTAATGATAGGCACTCCGTCGACCAAGTCTACTGAGAACAAGATCGAACAAGACCAGTCGCGGAGAATAATCGATGGTATTAGCTGTACCGAAGCAACAATATGTACTGTTGGTGCTCTTTCATTTCAGGATAACAATAAGTCTAACGAGCCTCTAAACACTAGCTTTAAGAGTGTCGCGCTCGTGGCCGCGGCCAAAGAACCTGTCGACGATAAGCAAGAGGAGCAAGAGGAGAAGAAGGCGCTTGCGGCGGCGGCGCCCGGGCGCGAGTCTAACCTAACACTTAAGTCTCTGTCTAAGTCTACGCCGAGCGTTAAGTCTAGCGATAAGTCTGACACTGATGTTGTTTTAATGGTTAATAACGATAATAATAAAGAGGAGGCGTCGCGCGGATCAGCAGCAACGGCCACGTTTCTGATGGATCGCGCGGACGATAGTGATGATAAAGAGGAGATACTTGATGAGGACAAGTATAAGGAGAACAGTAGCCAGGACGACGTCGGTCGGTTCGAGCAGGAGCCGACCCTTAACATTCCTACACTGACTACCTGCGAGCCTACGATGACGCTTACACGCAAATCGACCACCGTCACATCCCAAACGAACGATGTACCTGCTGAGCCTCGTTTCCAAGCCGACGAACACGATCTCGATGTCGAGGTAAGTCTCTCCACCTCCGTGCCAATTAACGAGAACTTGCTTCTCTCGATGATCAACTAATCCTTCTGACCTTCTCTTTTCCCCAGGAGTATGACAATGCGAGGATGACGAGAATGAATAATGAAACGAGGACTAGCCTCGTGGAAGACTGCAAGGACCTCCTCGCCGATTACTGGATATCGCGCGATCCGCGCCACTTGACGAGACTGAGGGAGGCCTTGAATACTCTGCTGACAACTCGTGACAACTCGCCTACTACAACCACGACATATCTACCATCATCACCATTATCATTGACTACCTCTGAGTCTGCTCGTCTGCAGTACAGCTGTGCCGCAGTGAGCAGCGCCTCGATCATTCTCGGCTACAAGGAGCGCTGGGGTATTTCCGCGTTCATGGGTCTGGCCGGTGGTGGCGAGAGCTCGCTGAACAATAGCGCCGCGGCCAACTGGGCCGCTGCTCAGCCGACCACTCCCAACAACAACAACCAGGCCCAATCCGGCTGGGGAACACCTGGAACAGGAGCTGGTGGAGCCGGTGGCGGTCCGGGTACACCTGGCAACCAAGCCGTTGTCGGCGGCCAAGCTGGACCACCTCGCGACTGGCAGAGTGCCACGCGACCCAGCACCATCGGCAATCAGATTTCCAATCAGAATCCTAACCAGAATCAGAGTCAGGGTCCAACTGGACCACCTACCAATCAAGGTATGCATCTCTTCGACATTAGTTTTTGCTGAGCATGTACTGTGTGTTGATTGATCAATCATTTTTCATTCAATAGGATCTAATCAAGCAGGACCACCAACGCCCCAATCGAACAATCAATCTCAGTCAAACCAGACAGGCGCAGGCAGCGCTGCTCAATGGGCCCAGGGCGGTGCTGGCGGTAAGCCTAACAATCCCGTCGGTAGCGGCGTACCCAACAATCCTCAAGGTCAGAACAACAACAGTGCCAATGTTGTGAATCCACAACAGCAGCAACAGCCACCACAGCAGCAGCAAGCTGGTCAATCTGGCCAACAACAGGCTCAACAACAGCAGCAACAATCGCCCGCTGCCGGTGCTGGAAATAATAATCAGCAGATACCCGTTGCTCCAGGCCAAGGCCCAGTAAGCACAGCCACGACGCCCACTACTCCTTCGACGAAACTGCAACTTGAGCAATTGAACACCATGAGAGAGGCGCTTTTCAGTCCTGACGGCTGGGGATGCGTAAGTTTTATTCTTGCTAAACTCCTAATTGAAATTTAAAAATCAAATATAGTAATAATCGTTGATTCTTCCTCCGTGCAGCAACACGTGAACCAAGACACTAATTGGGATGTGCCAACTTCACCGGAGCCACCTCGTGATCCGCACAAAGAGAATATGCCGCAATGGAGACCTCCAATCAACAACGGCACTGACTTGTGGGAGGCCAATTTGCGCAACGGTGGTCAGCCACCGCCGCAGCAGCAGAACAAGACCCCCTGGGGGCACACGCCTTCAACCAACATCGGTGGAACTTGGGGCGAAGACGATGACACCGCTGACTCATCCAACATGTGGACAGGAGCTCCAGCTCCAAGTCAACCCAGCAACGCTCCCTGGCCAGGCAGCTCAGGCAACCAGACCGGTATGTGGCAGTCACCCGCAACGGGCGGTGCTGGATCTGGAGCTGGCGCGGCCAGTGTGCACGGAGGCGGAGGTAGGCTTCTGTGAGCGCCCGAGAAATGGCGACTTGACTTGACTCATGTCTTTGTCTATCTGTAAAAAGCTTTGTTTTTCTTTTGCTTATATTGTTGTTTCTCTCTTACGTAAGAGAGATGGTCTTGTATGTATTTGTCGCTTAAGGTATTTATTAGTGCAAAATATTTTATTTGCAACAAAAAAATAACACTTCAAAGATCGAAAAATGCGTCAGTAAGTTTAAAATAAAAGAATTAACCATGCCTATAAAATTCTAAGTGTGCTTAGTATAAAATGCATTTACTCTGGCACTCACAAAGCTTAAGATTAATAAGTCTCTTAATTATTATTTTGCTTAGCATTCCAAAAATTAATTAAGCTTTTATTTAAATATAAATTAACAACATTCAAATTGTACTTTCTGCAGGTTCAAACTGGGGCGATCCTCGCGTCGATCCTCGGGACCCGCGCGAAATTCGCTCAGTCGATCCTCGAGAAATGCGTGGAGCTGATCCCCGCGAACACCGTATGTCTTTGGATCCTCGTGAACAGCACATTCGTGTAGTTGACCCCATGGTCCGCGACCCACGAATGTCCGGCGAAATGCGCGGTGACCCACGCGGTGGTATTTCTGGCCGACTCAACGGTGCCAGTGCTGACGCTATGTGGAACCAACCACCAGGTAAGTCCATGGCCAATTAAGCATGACTATTTATTTATGAATCAAAGTATATATAACATGTTGGTATTTCTGACAGGTCCACCGCATCACCAGCTACCAGGTCACCAGCACCCCAGTGGACCTCCGACAAAGATGCTTGCCCCTTCGAGCATGAACCAGTGGTCGGCTCCGCCACCCAAAGAAATGATGCCTGGCAAACCTTCCGGCTGGGAGGAACCATCGCCTCCCACGCAACGGAGGAATGTGCCGAACTACGACGACGGTACCAGTCTATGGGCCAATCCCGCTGCTAATCAGCGACCCATACAGGGCGGCAAAGTCTCGCACTGGAAAGACGTTCCACCTCAGAATCTCGGACGTGGAGGTAACGTTTCTTATGAAAGCCGCAATACAACGCTCTTTATGAATTGTCATACATAATCTGTTGTTCATCTTATACAGGCATGCAGTGTCCTCCCGGAATGTTACAAAACCAGATGCCCGGTCAGCCTGGCATAAAACCCGACTCGGTAGGAGGTGGCGGAGGTGGTCCCATGTGGGGTAATCACCCAGGTAGCGGTGGTCCTACTGGAGGCGGTCACAATGGTTCATGGACCGAAGGTCCGCCCGATGCCGCTGGCTGGAATGCCGAGAGCAAGTCACGCCGTCGTCCTCCTTACATCGACATTGTCGATCCCCGTAACCAGGCTCCCTGGGATGAACACCAGAAGCCCCAACCGATGGGTCCCAGTGGTGTTAGTAACTGGGGCGATGCAGACCTTGACCCTGCCACCAGCTGGGGGCATACGTCTAATCTCGTTAAGCCTACTCTCACTAAGGAACAGATTTGGAAGAGTCGCGAATTTCGTTCTCTCGTGGAAATGGGCTTCAAGGTAAATGCAAACTTTCATCAATCTACTCCTGTATTTTTGGAAAATATTAAATTTGTTTCTGCAACGTGGTGCAGAAAGACGACGTGGAAATAGCTCTGCGGAGCCGTGAGATGAACCGCGAAGAGGCACATGAGCTACTCAGCCAGCTTCGCCCACATGATCAGTGGCGTCGTCACGACGGCGGCCACTCAGGCTATGACCCGACCAACCAGTCGGCCAGCACTCAATCCTTCCCGCGCTTCAATCAACACGTTACTCAGCAGATGTCTTTCCCACCGGTAAGCAAACTTGTAAAATCTCAACTAAACTCGCGTGATTTTTTTTCTCATCCTTTGCCCATCCTATTCGTCGCTTGAAACAAACCAAAAATTCCTCTACGTTTTCTCCTGTCCTGAATACGGACTCTTCATACTCCTGCCAGTACTGGTTTTCTTGATGGCCTTGGTTTTTCTCTTACCCGGTGAAGCGTGTTGATCCAAACTACTGAAAACTCGCATAGTACTCTAGTTGTAACACAGTACGACGCGAGCAATGGGCATGCACGACATTATCCCAGCGGCGCGCGGTTGATGGCCCAGTTGAAATAATTGCAATGCTACTTCAGAAAACTGGAACAGCAATCGCGCACGCATGCAATATTGTTTTAAGTGGTTTTTGAGTGGCCAAGATAAAAATTTCTATAAAAATTAAACCACTGAACGCATTAACTTATTTAAAGAGTAGTTTCACGCGTTACCTTCCTCCAAAATTAAAGCAAGTAAGAATGACTGGTACTTGGGACGCAGCAAGGGTAAAGGCTTACAATTTCCCCAACCTCTCTATCTCTCAATTGCCTATATCTCTCCACACTCTATCTCGAACCCCCTACACCCCTCTATATCCGGTATAAGCGAAGCTCCAGTGAGCAGTAGAAAATTAATCGGGTAAACGCTGCGCTCGAGTCAACTCCAACGGTCTGCAAAGCAATGCCTGTAAATACACACACTATCCTGCGCGAAAACGCACTGCGTAAAAGTCATAGGCGAGAGAAATAATAGCGAAAGCGGTTACCGTGAGCGAGAAAAAGAGAAAATTAAGAGTATCCTGGAGATCTGTGAGACGAAAGCCAAATTACGCAGGGGGTTGGTGTGCCGAGCGGCGCGGTGGCAGCAGCTGCGGCTGCGGCGGCAGGCGGCTCTGTGGCCAGCGCCAGCCTACTCAAGCTTCAGCAGCAGCAACAGCAACAGCATCAGGCCGCCGCGGCTGTACAGCTACAGCAGCAGCAACAGCCGAGCAACAATGCGCCCCAGCCGCCCTTCAATCAGGTGAAATTACTATCAAAGAAACAAAACACCAACCACCACCACACTATGTCTGTGCGATCACTTATTTTTTTATTACATTTTATTGTTGTAAAAAAATGTACTGGATTATTTTATACCGATGACTTCTTTCTCTCACATTTTTGTTGATAAAAATTTTTTTAACTGTTCGGCTGCTGCCTTCTTTATTCTCGCCTCTGGGCTGTTTTTTTCATCTCATTGTATGTTTATTATTTTACTGGCATCTTCTATCGTTGCAAGATACCGAGGACGTACGAGTGAAAAAAATTGTTATTTACGACTCTTATATTATCGTCATTTTTGTTTATTTCCGTTCATACGGCGCTTTCTAATTTATGCACATTTCAATCTTTATTACTGCACATTCTTAACCCAATGGAAGATCAAGGAGTATTCGATGTTATTCCTGTCGTAGCTAATAAATGCTGCATTTTCTTTTTTTATTACGCTTTCACTGTTTCCGACGACAAAATTATTCCTCCCAAAAATACCACCTGACGAAATTAAAACGTTTCGAGGAAACGCGAACAACATTTATCTGGCCGTAGGAGAACATATGAGCACTTTCAGGAAAAAATAATGTATGAATCTACACGACATGATAGCAAGAAACAAAATTCAAAACGCGCCGCCGAGACGTCGAAATGAGCGATACGACCGAAAGAATTTTAATAAAAAAGTCTGCTTATGAAGCGAAATTATGATTTTTTTTTCATGATCGCGCACTGGCTTTTATCGAGCGCATTTTTTAGTTATTTTATTTTTGTAGGAACGTTCCACCCAATTTCCCCTGCATGCGATTTATACCTCGCCTTTTTGTAATGAAAAGCTGCATTTTTTTATATTTAGTTTCAGCTTTATCGCTATATTGAAATTCTTTTTCGTTTGTTTGCTTTGCATGGTTTTGATTATTTATTAAGTTTGCATTATGCTTCCTTGCATTTTTTGTAAGAATTATTGCAAATTTTGCCTAAAACTTGTATTTTTAATTTTTCTATTGTATTCAACAAATTTATTATATATTTTTATTTTTATTATGTTATTATTCAATTTTTATATGTTTTAATTTTCAACATACTATACGATATACCATCAGAAATGAAATTCAAATTAAACAACCTCACCGTCAACATCTGTTCAAATCGTACTAAACACTTTCGATCTAACTTAAAGTTTAACGAAAAACAGCAGGCGTCACGCACACCGCAGAACCAGCCGTCTACCCAGCAGCTGCGTATGCTCGTCCAGCAAATACAGTTGGCTGTACAGGAGGGTTATCTCAATCATCAGATCCTGAACCAGCCACTGGCGCCGCAGACACTTATCTTGCTCAATCAGCTGCTCCAGCAGATCAAGGTCTTGCAACAGCTCCATCAACAACACACCATGCAAAACTCGCTCAAGGGCAACGGACAGACCGTCTTGCAAATCAGCGTCCAGATCACCAAGACCAAGCAGCAGATCGCCAATCTCCAGAACCAGATTGCCGTGCAACAGGCCACATACATGAAGCAGCAGCAGCAACAACAGCAGCAGCAGCAGCAACAGCATCCGACTACGCCGACCCAGCCGTCCGACTACTACAAGCCACCGTCAGTCCACGATCCTATGAGTGCACTGCAGAACAGCTTCAGCGACCTTGCCATGAACAAGGAGACAGTGGTTGGTTTTCTGTTCTTTTTTTTTTTATTGCAATTTATTTGTGGCTCTTTTAACTCGTTGAAGTCGTATAATAACGTGCGCCTGACCTTTTTTTTTACAGAGCCAGCCGCAATCTCGATTAAACCAGTGGAAACTGCCATCACTGGATAAAGACGGCGAATCCGTAGCAAACGAGTTCTCTCGCGCACCCGGTAGTACCAGCACCAAGCCGCCTACAACTCCAGGTGGCCTCAGTCAGTCTCACAGCAGCCCGAACATGAATCCGCTTCTCGGACCAGGCGACGGTACCTGGTCTACACGCCTCGGCGATAGCGGTTGGCCAGATGCAGGCAACAGTGACTCTACCGACGGCAAGGATTGGCAGCCGGCGGTTGCCGGAGCAGCATTCACTGATCTTGTACCAGAGTTCGAGCCCGGCAAACCCTGGAAGGTAATATCTAACCGATTCGTCTGTCTCTTTCCTATCTGTCTCTCTTTGAATCGTTGCCATATGCTTGATATTATACTTTTTTTTTATTAAGCCCTCGCATAATAGGGCAAAAACGTGGAGTCCCGTGAATCGCGTTAGAATGTTTCTCTAAGTTTTAAGCTCTGTCTTGGTCGACGTATATTTCACGTGTTCCTAGGGGCCACAGATGAAGACAATCGAGGACGACCCAAGTATCACACCTGGCTCGGTGGTTCGCTCACCGCTCTCGCTTGCCGCCATCAAAGATCCTGACACCATATTCTCAGCCGGCAGCAAGACCTCGCCGCCACCTCAGTCAGCCGACAGCACCTCTATTCCTAGTCTCAGCAACTCGACCTGGAGCTTTAATCCTCCAGCCACGACACCCAGCGTTTTTACCAGGTAAGCACACATTCATTGCCACATTTCATCTCATCCTGCACTTTGTCAAACTTCTAAATCACGCACGTATCACTTTCAAGTGGTTTACTTGCGCATAGTTCGAAAAACACCTGGGCAGACGCGGCTCCACCGCCAACAGCCGTCACTTCGGAGCTGTGGGGCGCACCGATGAGCAAATCTCGTGGTCCGCCACCCGGCCTCAGCAGTAAGGGCACTGGCTCCGTTTCCAACGCAAGTAATGGATGGACAGCCCTCAGTCGCTCCAACACTTGGGGCCTGCAATCCAACGCTCCAGGCGCTGGAGCTGGTAACAGCGGATGGATGTCGCCCTCCACCTGGCTGCTTCTTAAAAATCTCACACCGCAAATCGACGGCTCAACTCTCAAGACTCTATGCATGCAGCACGGACCTGTCCAAGACTTCCGACTTTATCTCAACCATGGAATTGCCCTCGCCAAATATTCTTCGAGAGACGAGGCCAGCAAGGTGAGTCTCTTTTAAATATTTCAGACAGTTAGTCGATTTTGGACGATCGCTTATATGCGGCTTCTCGCGAATTTCAGGCTCAAGGCGCGCTGAACAACTGCGTTCTCGGCAACACAACTATCTTCGCCGAGTCGCCCGTTGACAGCGAAGTGCATACCCTGCTCCAGCAGCTTAGCCATGGCAGTGGTGGTGGCGGTGGCGCCGGTGGAGCTGGTGGCCAGCAGCCGAGCAGCAACGCCGCCAACTGGGGCATTCGTGCCAGTGCCAACAAAGCAGGCCCGCCTACTGACACCTGGGGCGCTGGTGCCAGCCAGCTCTGGGGTGCACCGCCCGCAACCAATTCGCTCTGGAGCAGCAGCGGCTTAGACACTAGCGACCAGCAGCGCGCCACGCCGAGCTCCCTGAACTCGTACTTACCCGGCGACCTCCTGGGAGGTGAGTCCATGTAGATGACGATGATGATGATGAACGAAAATCGAGGAAGGAGCCTTCTTGTCACGAGCAACGTCAATTAAAAAATCCCAACAAATTTCCGAGATTACAAAGAAATAATGGACGAGAATGCCGCAATCGAGAAACGACGAAATTACGAGATACGAGAGAGTAAGAAACTACTACCATTGAAACAAAGCAAACAAAAAATAATTAACGAGAGGAGCGAGCAACTCGTGATCGCTCCGCGAGACTGTAGGCTATTGTAAACGATACATATATATACTACATATGCGTGCGAGAATTCGTCCCCGAATAAGCGTTACTTAAAGAAAAATATTGAGGAGAAGGAATTTAGGAGGCGACGAGCAGCACGAGACCGTAATTCGAAAGAGTCGTAAAGTTTTTTATCTGATCGACGACCCGCGTATTCTTTCCTTTTCTCCTATGTTTAACGAGGATCAGCAGTATATCAATTCCGCGCTCTTAATGCGAGATGGCGACGAATATATCGCAAGAGACTCGAGGAACTTACCTTCTCGGCTGCTCCTCGCGACTTTGTCGATACATACCATAACACAATAAGTGCGAGACGTGTCGAATGATCGCCGCCGAGGAGCCTCGCACATATTCGTACAATGACAAAATGATAAGTAATCACAATAATAATTCTAATGATAAATAATGCCCACTAATGCAAGGCTCGCCGGACGGTCGGTCGCTGTTTTTAATTTTTTTCTTCACATAGCCAAGAAGGGATCACACCACAGGCGCGCGCTTTCGTAAACGAGTGTTCCATTTTTTTCTTCTTTCTTTCTTCATTCTTCGCCGACCAGTCGAAGACTGCGGCGAGCATTAAACTTAGACTGTACCAATCTAATCAAAAAGGGTGTAGAAAAAAGGAAAAAAAGCGTTAAAAAAAATAATGATAAACGAAGTATAGTGTGTGTGAGAGAGCGAATTGATGAAAAGAAAATAATACAATATCTTCTAAAGCAAACAAAATGATAATGAACATTGACGTCGCCCGACTCCGTGTGTTGACAAAGGCTCGCGCGCGAGCTGTTGCGACGACGTTCCGGGCCTCCGCGGAGTTTTTAAGCAAAAATAAGAAAAAGGGGCGAGAGACCGTGATGTGGTCCCGACGCGCTCGCGTGGAATAAAACAAAAGTTCTCTCCGTTCCCGAAGTCTGAGATACACACGTACACATATATTATTATATTATAAATATAAAAATAAAAAATCCGTCGAGAGGCTGAGAAAAAAGGGACACGCGCAGCGCCATCCGTAGGTAGCGAAAAAAAAACTAAAGCCAACGAGAGAGAGAGAGACGCGGCCGGCGACGCAACGATACCAAATGTTATCGCAATAACGTAAATTTTATTCTATATTAAATCTAAATGCCACCTGTCGTGCCAATGTCCAGTGTGTCTCTGTACCATTTATTAATTGTAGAGTTTTAATGATATTAAATAAATCGACGACGTGAACGAGTGAATAATAGGAAATCCGGGGTGGGTGGGTGGGGTGTATGAGTTTTGTGTGTACAGTTAGGGGAAGGGAAGAGATAACATTGACGCTTGAGCTTCTTTTTCGCGATATATCGAGGAAGTATAAGAGGCCAGGAGAGTAGTCGCGATGTAGTCAGGTAGGGCAATCTGAGCGAGAGGTGAGGACCGAGACTATAGTTTCTTCACTGTTTTCATTGTACTACTATATTTAATGTTTTGTTCACTCAGAACGGATCTTATCTGACTAATTCACGGTTGTGGGGGGGAGTGTCGAACACTACCTAATTTCGGTTGATCTGCTTTATCGCTACCACACTTTCTTCAAACAACCTAATAACTGATCTGGTGATATAGATGACGTGTACATATATAAGTATATATCTTTATCCGGGGGGTGGGAGGAGGTATCGAATTTTTAGTCTGCACTTACGACGACGAATGACGAAAAGGTTTTCCTCGATGCAGTAGCAAAAATAACAGTTCGATGAGATTTTTTGTTTTTTGTTCCTCCATTGGTCGTTGTTGTGTGACACGTTCGGACCTCGAGCTTTCAGTAGTCTTAATGGTAATCCAGCGGTGAATAAAAAAAAGACAAACTTTCTTACTGAGCTTTGACGTCGATTCTTAGATTAGGAGAGATTCGGAGAATGACCAAATAAGGAAGATGTTTTATCATTCGCTTAGAGAACCTCGCGGTCGAGGTCAGTAAAAGTTTTAAATTCACGTGAGTGTATAATAAGTGATGACTTTTTTCGTTATGTATCTCGGCGTTGAACGTACCTGATTGACTGACGAGAGGAGAACGACGACGCAATTTTACAACGGAGAACGGGAACGAAAAACAAAAAAAAAATGCGAAAAATCAACTTAGAATTTGATACTTTTGATCTTTTTATCGATGTTTCTATTTATTTTTTTTTTAACTTTTTTGCGATTTTAAAAAATTGCGCGAGTGGAATTTTGTTCTCCATTCCCTTCTATTTACTTTTCACTCTCATTCTTGCTCTTTTTACTATATATATATATATATATATATATATATATATATATATATATATATACATATATATATACATATATATATATATATACATACATAATCTTTCCCTCTCTCAGTCGACACTATCGACGCGAGAAGCGACGACTACGAAAACATATAGCTGAAAAATTCCACAAATATATATATATATACACGCATTCACCTAAGCTCACGCAATACAGGACGAAACTCAAACGACGTTTTCGAGTGATCGACATACTTATAGGGTTTTTAAACGGATGTATAATTAGGAAAGGATGACGCGATATATGTTATGCATAGCATTTGCACACTAAAAATCGAGTCGAAAAGAGAGGAAAAGGTTTTAAAATTAAAAATAAGTACATAATAAGAGACACACGTGAAAGATAAAAATACACTTACACACATCGATAGAATTGTAAGAATAAGTTCTGATTGTATTATTTAATTGTAAAGAAAAGCGAATCTATATACGATCGATTAATCATTGATAGAAGAGTGCGATGTAAAGGCATACATTATATGTACATCAAATATATATTATATATATTTATATATTTACGAAGCGTACAAGCGACTTTACGTGAAGACACTGACATACAAGTATTTTTTGTTTTTTTTTTCAAACGTATCTTCTTTAAAGAAAAAAGCAACTCGAGAAAGATTATTAAATGCTAGTCGCGAGCAACGCGAAACAAAGTAACAATACTAAAAAACATATACTAAAGCAAGCGCGACGATGAATTGTTTTTCAGCATTGTCACGATCTAAAATTGCACATTACACAATTATTATTATATTATATTATATTATTTTTATTATTATTTTTTTTTTGTAAAAGCAATATGCCAGACTTTTTATTATTACTCAAATTGTTCTTGTCAATTCTTTTTCATTCCTTCATATAATTATATTATGTATACGCGTGCGAAAGAAAAAAAAACTGTTGAGGCCTTTTGTTCGCTGAGACCTCGAGAAGAAGACGCATATTATAACTAGATAAGTACGGACACTCCGGAAGATTCCGATGCATCGATACGTAAAGGCTGAGTCTGTTTCCGGTTTTCGTATACGACCACTCAAACACGCGTAGTAAACAAATATTATTGCCAAAGATCCACTCGTATCCGGAAACTCGAACCGCACGCGAGTCAAACTCGCCAGGGGCAAAATTCACGAATGCGAGCGGATTTTTCCTCGAAAAGGACCTAAAGACCAAACAAATAAGTCACATGACAGAGGGTCTCCTAATTTGTTCGACGCTTTTTCCAAAATCTTGTTTGCCGCACTATTATACCAGCACTAAAAGAAAAGGCCTTCGTTTGTAAGGCGGCACTGAGTTTCTGAGTGAATAAGACAGAAACAATTCCATCGACAGAGCTACGACATCACGCGTGGCAAAAGCAACTCGTTAAAAAAAAATGTAGTCCAGTAGATTTTAAAAACGACAAGCAAATATACGTCTGTGCTAACGATTATCGCGACGCAAAGCTTTAAAATTTATTTTTCTAACTAAAACGAAAATGCGAGACAAAATAAAAAAAAAATGCAATGAGACAAAAAAATCAATAAAGTGTTAATCATTTTATTATAACTTATTGTTTAACATATTCTAAAGATCGACGTATGGCGACGTCGACCAAACAGGTAGCGAAAGGTGTTAAAAATCGTGTAACTTAGAACGTCGCCACGGCGGCAGGTGATCTAAAGCTATTTTTATTTGTATAATTCATACAGGAGGAATTAGTGATAGTCGAAACTCAAAATTATAGATACTTTTTGGCACCTATGCGTTTCGATGCGAAGCTCAGCGAGGAGGCATTTATTTTGACTTTTTTCCTGCGACATTATGTAGCTAGGAAAATAATGCGAGTAAACTAAAAAAGAAACGAACGACATTGATGCTCACACACGTGCTTGTGAAAGCAAAGTCAACTTCGAGAGAACCAAACGTACACGTGTCGCATATGTATAGAAAAAGCTCGAAGAGACGATCACACGCGAAAAATAAGATAAAATAACCACCGCGTTCGAAAGAAAGCTTTCGAGACTGGAGGACGATAATGATGGTGATGTTGTGACAAAGTATTTCACGCGATGCGCCTGAGACTTACATAATTCATTGATCAAATCAAAGACGATGACGAACGGCAGATGTTTGTTGTGATAATAACTATTTGAACTTGTAGGTATTATATACTGTAATCAATGCGCGCGGCTTTCGTTAAATATATATTTCCCTCCTCTCGCGAGAGAGCGCGAGACTAAAGAAATGCGAAGAGAAGTTACGACGACGAAGTGCTAAGAATAGACGCGCGGGAATCTGAGGAATATTATTAGAGTAAAGAAAAACAATACTTATCGAATACGTCAATGTACCTACTCTCTGTTTTAAAAAGTACAGGCGATTCTTACTCACGTGCTGATACACACACATAACCCATTAATATTATTACATATATATGATAAAAAAATATATATATATATCTATATACATAAAATATATAAATATATATAGATGGAAATAGTATATATATGAAAATATATACGTTTATAATTTCAAGTAAGATTCTATTATCGTATAAGGGTATGAAAAAAGTATGAGAGTAAGACGAATAAGAAAAAAAAATAATTAAGTAAAAAATAATACGATTTTTAATATTAATATATTTATGACAAAGATATTAGCCCTTATTTGTTAAAAACAAAAAAGTATCCCTAAATACGGACAGCGGAAATTTAATGCAGCAAGTCTCGCGTTCTATTGATCTTTACGATAAATATATGTGTGAAAAAAAACGACGAGACGTATTATAGTTCTCTGCGTCCAAAACGCAGGAAGGACGATAAAAGTGTAAAAAGCGTTCTAGAAACAGTTCGATAGGAATTTAAGGAATTTGGTGTGAAAAAAATTAATAATTATACAGAAGCATTGTACACGCCCGAAACACACATATTCATGCACACGAATTCCAATGTACCTTATACTCTTTCCGTTGCTGTCGTCGTCGTCGTCGTCTTTCTTGTATAACTCGCGACAAGGGAAGCCAGTTCTTCATTGTCTCTATACGTACTAAAAAGAAAATATCAGACCCGCTTCGGGCGATGATCATTCCGAGGAACCGTGAATTTCGAATCTTCTCTCGCGCTATTCGATCCTAGTCAATAGAATGGAACTTTGATAGTCACACGGCGACGAAAATGAAGAAAGAAAAAAAAAATTATCATCACACGCGTTGGGAAAACGATTCATATCAAACTTGGTTAGAGTTTTGTTAATGTCCAGTCAAGTTCCTCGACTGATCCTGAGAGGTTGTCTGTGCGTTAGCTAGTGTCGAGAGACCAAATCAGCCACGTCGTCGTCGTTGCTTTCACTAAGAGGGTTTTCTCGAGAACACGATCCACAACTAGCATAAATAAAAGAAAGCAAACTTGTACACACAAATTGCGATTTACTATATTATAGTACTAATTCATTATAGCTAAACGGAACGCGGTTCTGTTTTACCGAATAGATAAAAAAATACAAAAAAAAAGGAATAATAAACTAGCACTTAAGGGAATTTTAGAGGGGGCTTTGTTTTTTTTTGTTTTTTTGACGAGTGAGGTCTTTTAGATTTTTAAGTAAGAAACACGTCTACACACACTAAGATTTAAGGCGACAACAAGATTAATTAAAGAAAAAAACTACAAAAAATGACAAAAAAAAAAAAATTAATAATAAACACCCGCTATGTGATATTCTCGTGTCTTGTCCGACAAGAGACGTTGTTTTTTAGGATTATTATTATTATCATTATATTATATTGTAATTAATTGATTATGTATCGCTATGATTTTATGGGGATACGTCGTATAACAGTGGTATATGCCGTTATTATGAATTATTGCTGCTGCGAATTGTCGGGCGAGTGGATCGCGATCGTGTCGATATATGCGCTAGCGCGTGCCTATACCTACCTAAAAACAAAAAAAAAACATAAAAAAACCGAAATGACAATGAAACACACGGATTCGCTATACAGTAATAAAACAAATCGAGTCGATATTATCGTACGCGTACACATAGTCGATCTTTTTCTTAGCACGTCATGCCACATACATACACACATATTGTTCACTAAACTATTATATATGTACTATTCCGTAGAGACAATGAAAGAATATACTCGTTCGCGGAATGACATTGCCGAAAAATAAAAACAAAAGATAAAAGTATAAAAGAGCAACACCTTATTTTCTACGACGAAGTATCGATACTAGCCTTAAACGAATTTCTCATCGCCAGAGGTACACACAGGATAATATTTTTTTTAATCGCATTTTTTAATAGAAAAAAAAAATAAGTAAAGAAAAAGCAGACAAATGGCGCATCGATCTGTCAGACAAGCAAAGAAACATGATGAATATCGGTTGCCCTTCGACTAGACTATATAATAAAACTACAAGACATACAATAAGACGCGCCGAGACTCGACATCCTCCCTACTCCCATTTCGGAGACTGTGTGTGTAAGGGAAAAAAAACATGCAAACTGCGCACGACGATCGCTGCAATTCTCGACGATGGATATCGAAGACAGTTCAAATCTAGTATTAGCCGTATTATGTAAAGAAAAAAAGCGGGAGAACTTCCGATAGGCTCGTGCGCTGTTCCCCTGTGTATCCCCTTTTTTTCGACTATATAAAGAAAAAAATTACGAGCTCTAAGCTCATGCGATATATAATAGGTTTTACGTAAACACATACACACATATATACATGTAGATTAACTGCGTAATAGCATGTATAATAATCATTGCTATAAGGGTATATATATATATATATATATATTGTAAAAAAATATATATATAGCTTATTTGCCATGCACCTCGAAAACGGGCTCTTTCACGTTCCTGGCAGTTTCGAAGCACGTCGCCGCCCCCGCCGCCGTCACAGGACAATAAAACAACACGTAAAATTATTTTTTTCGTTCCCCGCACGTGCATTCGATATTTACAGGCATTCGAAGTCATATTTCTGTGTTCCGTGTGGTTTTTTTTCGTTGCCTCATATTCAAATTTCGCGCGCAAAAGATCCCGTCGAAGCATCATGAGCTCCGACTTGATAGTATTTATATTTTATAGCGATGCACACGATGTTAGAACAAAAATAATAAACATCTCGTTTTTGTCAATAATGTAATCTCGAATAATAATAGTATTTTTATCGCATATATTTATATCGCGTCTACGGCATTTTCCTTCCTGTATTGTATACGTATTGATACGCATTAGAGACAGAGACGAATAATAAAAATTCATTCCAATCGGCGAGTCAGTCATATATTAAGCCAAACGGATTATTAGCAAATCATTGTACGAAGGACAATTACTACTACTACCTATATATGATAAAACAAAATACGAAGCGAACAAACGACCAAACGAATAAGCACAAGCTCAATTATCGGACCTCTTTTTTCCGAGCGCGATATTTTTTTAAAAGACACGTGAAATGTATGGAAAAAAATAATTACGACTAACGGAGCAAACTAAAGTATTTTCTTAAAAAACATAAAATGAAACACAAAACACAGCGCCGAAAGATTCTTTACGACAGAATAGGGGCATTTTTCGTACGCGAATATATTTGTATCTCTCGACGAAAACGCCAAGCCGGCTCGGCTTTAGCATTTAAAGATCGCGAAGAGAGACGGAACGTAAGTTTCTTTAGTTTTTTTTTCATAAATTAAATGAATAAATATCGATGGAATCATGATTGTGTGAGGAAAGAGCTGACGTTCGGATGAAATCGTGCTCTTCGAATCTGTGATCTCGTGTTTCCTAATACTTATCAAAGAAAAAAAAAGAAGAAGAAAAACGCGAACGCGCGGTGTTGTAAACGAGTATATTAATTAATTAAGCGGTTAACAAATGAGGAATTAAATTTAAAAATAAAAGTGCACCTAATCATGTACGAGTACAAGAGTGATTGTGAAAGAACGAGAGAAAGAGAGAGCGAGAGAGAGACAGAGAGAGTGACATTTTTCAAAGAAAATATCAAAACAAGTAATAATTATGAAGTCTAGTGTGAAAGTAAACGAAAGACTCAAATCTAAATTGCAGTTACTTAATTAAGGCCATTATAGTCGAACGTGCGGTGTTTTATTCATTTTAACGTGAGCGAGGGAGAGACACAAACACAGATAAATAGGAATACTCCGATGTGAGCGAGTAATATTTTAAGATTGTAGAGCAGAGTCGTCTGGATAGATGATGTAATAACGAAAGATGAAGAAGAAGAACAAAAAATAAGCAAAAACAAACACGTCGATCTTTGTTTTTCAAACCCAAGTCCTGATTTCGAAAAAAAAACCCCAACCCAGTACCTGATTAATACGAGAGTCATCCGGTTCTTGAATATTAATAATTACAACGAGACGAGAGATTCGTTTATTTTTCTTCGTTTCTTAAGTAAGAAAATATTATAGTCGATATCTGCAAATAGTCGAAATTACCTTCTCTTTTAGTTAGAAGAACGTGCTACCTCGTTAAAAAAAATGTTCTGTTAATAGCTCGTTTTTTTCTACTTTTTTTTTGTTATAAATTTTTCTTTTCCTTGCGCATCCATCGTCGAACAACAAGTTTGCAGTTTCGGTTCTGTTCTCCTGTGCAATAATGTAAAAAAAAAGAAAAGCTTAAACTAACCGAGTCTCGGCGCAAATCATACTGTCCAAACCAACTGAATTCAAACGATACAACATTGACGATCAAGTATCTCATAGACTTTTCATTGCGTAGCGTATACATACCTATATGTGTGAGATGATGATGATGCGAGTGAGACGTACGAATCTTATCGCCGTTCGTTCTCGATGCAAAAAAAAGTAAGAGCGCGACAGAGAAAATTAATGTAATTAAACGCCTACGAGGGAACAATGTTTAAAATATCAATGTAAACATATTTTTAGAGTATATTCAGACGAACACACACTCACGCGGACACACGAGAGAGATAGTCGCTAAAAATACTCACTTCTTTTTCGAAGGACGGAATTGCTGGAATAAGAGCAATCGATCGCTACAATGATAATCAAGGGTCGCGCTTCGTTCCTTCTCTATTCTCTTATTATATACGCATAGGTATGGCGGAAAGAGAGAATCATCTTCTGGGCATTATTCGCGAGCTCTCTTTACTTCTACACTGCTTTGGTTACTCATTCGCTCGTGATATAATAATAATAATTAATAACGATTGATCATGCAGAAAAATAAATAACGAGGGAAAGAATAACGAATCACCTATATTAAAACAGTCTGACGGAAAACAACACACACACACTTCGAGAGAGAAAAATGTCTGGAGATTGTCGTTTCGCAGGTTCCATGTTCCTTCTTTCATCTTTGAACTCGTTGATTTTTCTCCGAGTTGAGAAAAGCCTTCTTTCGTTCCGATATATTGTGAAAACAAGAGAGAACACAGCGGATCGCCCGTGAACAGATATATCTTGATCATGATGTGTGTGGGTGTGTGACAACCCCATCGATAAAATAAAAAAAGGCCATCGCTTATGACACTGAATTGCAAACATGTACACTATACTAAACGCCCGCTTTCGTATTTTTCAAAGCGTCGAAAAGCGCGCCATTTTTACGAAAAAGTAAACAAAATAAGCAAATGTAAATCCCGACACGCATATTATACATGTACACTCCACAATTAAACAATCAACGTTGCTGCGAGCTGTGAAAACGTACAAATGATATGAGGAATTCAAAAATAATAAGACGTCTGTTGCTCAGCAATTATTACACTCCAATGTTTTAAACAATTATAGTGTGTGAGAGAGAGAAAGAAAGAGGGTGTCCCAAGCAAACAAACGAGTATAAGTACGAGGATTGAACAAAACAATCGGTTCTTCCATTAGATGAAAAATATGGCAATTTGCTATACGTGATACATACAAATTTAATTAATTAAAAACAAAAAAAAAAGAATAACGATAAAAAAAATTAGGGAAATTCGTAGAGGAGTATCGCCGACGATGATGAGGGGCTTCGATCGAGGAGTCGAGGGAAATTTGGGCAGAGGAGATTCTGCGCGTTCGCAAAGCCAATGAAAAATTAATTAAATAAAACAAACGAAATAATACGAGCTGTCGATATTCAATTCGGACGAATATAGATTAAATCATGTAATAAAGTGAGAGGATAAGGAAAATCCGACAAGTATGGAGGGAAACTGACCGTGTAAAACTTAGCTGCTCTGATATACGCTTAATTGTGTTGCCAATCACGTTAATTATAATTAATTAAATGGTAAACTTAATTAATTTTTAATCGATATTGATATAAATAAATAATCAATATATATATATATATA
>QLSS01000045.1:493239-518385 GCA_024372645.1 Trichomalopsis sarcophagae | reverse complement strand
ATATATACACGTGGATCCTTATGTATTTCGCGCGCATTTGCGATTGTTGTTTCTATTTGTTCTCTCTATATGATAACGATAAAATTGCGTAGGATATATCTCTCTCTATAATGTAATGAATATATTATATTATTATATTACGATAATCATACATGTATATCTACGTACGGTATAAACAAGGAAAAAAAGTAACGTCTTGTACAATATTTCTGTGGTGTTTTCGTCAGGGAGAGCCGATGATGGTGTTCGCGCGTTTTTCCCCTTGTTCCTCTCCCCTCTTATACACTGTGTATGAACCCCACTTTATTTCTATTTAGAAACGATAAATTATATATATTTCAAGGAGTATATATAGGACATAATGACCTGATTAAACACTCGACTTTCACGAACACCGACCGACTCACGGTCGCCAAACCTTCAAAAAAGGCGCCAGCGTTCTCATCTCTAACCTCAAAACTCGCCGTATTTCATCGCTCAGTTTTCCCCGCGCTGTCGCAAGAATCATACGCGTCTCAAGTAAGAAAAGAGAGAACAGATCTTCCAAGCCGAGGTCAATGAATTTCGTTCCTTTCTTAGAATCTCTTTCGTATATCTTCCGGAAAATTCGTCACACCCGAGTCTCACCTTTTTTCTTTAGTTTTACGGAGCGCCCTCTGTAGAGGTCGCTCCGGTCGTACGCATATCTCGCTTTTCACCTCTTCCAGGATGAAAAAAAAAATACTTACCAAACGAACATAATTTAATGAATATATAAGTTTAGCGATCGATCGTCGGTCTGTCCATTAGTCTTAAAAAAAATTGCTTCTTTTTCGAGAGCCAATGTGCGAGGAGTTTTGAGGTTAGGACGCGACGCGCGCGTGAGAGGAATAAACCCAAGACATGATGAAAAAAAAAATGTAATCTATATAATGAAATAACGGAAATTCCATGTTTCAGTGCCTAAGTAAATAAACGATAGTCTGTAATTTTTTAAGTCAAGGTTTAAAAACGAAAAAGTATATAAGTAAGCTGTGTACGAGTGCGGTGTGTGGCCTTTTTGCTTTTCGGCACGGTGTCAAGTTGTTAAAGAAAGGTAAAAACTTTTTTAAGACAAGATTCGAGTAGCGTGTATACGGAGTGACGGAAAGGAAGTTGAATACACAGAAAAAAAAGTAATAACGAAGTAATATCAATGCGTGTAATCGCTTAAATAGTCCCGTCGTGAGGTTCCCGTATACCCTCGTTAACGCACATAAGTTCGCACTCGACGGATTCTCTTTTTGATGTGTTAGTCGACTATCTTTGATCACGTTTTCTCTAACCTACTGCAAAATACGCGATCTTTCTAGCCCCGAGAAGTTCGAGGGGCTGAAAATAATGTATATCTCATGTTGAAAAGTCCTGCCTTGATACTAAAGATCTGATATGTAACATTACTCGGTGATATAATGATGACGAGAAGTCGTGTGTGCAAATCCATGCTCATAACCACTAGGTTTAGCGTTTATTTTTTATTATTACTATTATTATTACTATTATTATTATAATTATTATTTTTACGCTATTGTACTACTATCGTATTTATAATCGTAATTTTTTGCTTCTCTTGTATACTACTTTATACGAACCGAGTGCGGACGAAAACGTAGTGTAACGAGAATACACGGCTTACGACGTCTATTACCCATACGAGTATACCCCCTCGATCCCCATCCAATTAATTGCTTGCATATAAGTATACATATATATTTCTGTGTGTGTATATATATAGGATGATAACAAAAGGAAAAAAATCGATTAAAGAAAACAAAAATGATAAGGAACCTGCCTGAATCTAGTCCTAAGTGAGGAAGCTGATGATATAAAACAAAAAAGTAAATAAACACGCGTTAACTATGCGCGCGAAAAGAGTAAATCTAAGATTACGACTAAAATCAGAGACTTTCTTAGAGTATTTGAGACAAGTGACCTTATTGTATGGAGCCCCTCCCTCCCGCGCTCGCGTTCTTCTTTTTCTCTGTGGAAGACGTGACGCGCTTTTTAAACAAAAAATAAAACTGACGTGTTTTTTGAAAATGGATTAAAAAAAAAATTAATAATTATAATAATAATGAGACAAAGATGACGAAATCAAAGAGGCAAAGAACTCCCCGGTTCAGCAGTTCCCTCGCTCCTCGAAGCCCTCGTTGATAGATGTGGCCCCTATTATATACGTGACTTTGCTTATTAGAAACTGGGAATAATGCGTGGACAGGCACAAAGTGTTATTGAAATAAAAATTAAAATAAAAAATAAAATAGAAACAAGCGAACGAGTCCGGAAGAAAGTAATAAAAGCCGAAGGTTTAGGAGGTCACGGAAAGACAGGTCTGACTAGTCGATAAATCGAGATCCAGTCGAATAATGAAAAATAATATGTAATAGCAAAAAAAGCAGGAACGATTATGATCGTAAGCGCAGTAATAATATGATAATATTAAAACTGATATGACGATGCTGATGAAAGAAACAATAGACGAAAAACGTTGACCCTTAAACGCGTGGCTTGATTATAATAATTATTGTATAATTAAAAAAAAAAAGTAAATCTAAAAGAAAATAATTACAAAGATATAAGGGCAGATCTCTCAACATCGATTAACGCTACTCTGCTCGACGGTGTTCATCGAAATTCGTGTCAAATATATCAAAATGTGATCATCTCTATCGTTAGGATCTGCCGATCCTAGAGGACGGCGGATCAAAGACGGGGCGCCTTTTTTTAATTAAAAGTATATATTATAATTATATTACATATATATTTAATTCAAACGATCCTTACTACTCTTTCCGTTCTTTCTTTCGAGCTTCTTAGTACCTCTATATACATATTATATTATATAAATATACTATAATTATAAACATACATATTATATGTTTTGCGCGCGCGTATTATTATAACGTATATGATAAAGTAATTAATGATAAACAATAAAATATAATAGCAAAGGTAATAAAAGTAAGCGGTATAATAAAGCGCGCGTCGATCGTGAATCGATTTAAAAAAAAAGTAGCACCAGAGCTGTGACGCGATTGAAGGAAAGATAAAGGGCAGTAATGAATAAGTGTCAAAAAAATGAAAAATAATGAAAAAAAAAATCACAAAAAAAGAAGATGCGCGAGGAACCGAATAAATTGGGGAAAAGGTTCGAGTTTTTTTTTTTTTTTGTAATCCGATGCGCGCCGACTATTATATCAGACATACATACACAGACACACATACACACACACACTCATAACAGGTACGAAATGTTTGTCATTGATATATAACTAAATATATTATAAATAAACCGATGAGGGGCGAGCGCGCGCATCGATTAATGCATGCATGAGATATGCGGGGATGTGGAGGAGAGCCGGGAAAGGAGAAAGAAAACCAAACGAAGGGCCTTTTTCTCATTTTGAAAAGACGACGAAGATCCTAAATAAGTAGCTTTTAAGGTTGGGTCATTATTGTAATAATATATGATATGATATATTATTAACTGTTTTTTGCGACCGGTGTTCTTTCCGCTCTGAAACGAATCTGTGAAGCGCCAACATCCCTGTTATAATTATATTATTATTATTATAATTAATTAAACTATGATTAAACACGAATACATTTCAAAAGATGAGAAGGAAAGAATGTTGTACGATATACATTTAAACAAAAAAATTAATAATAATAATAAAATAAAAACATATTACGCGGTAAGGGAAGATGAAAATGAATATATAATATATCTATATACAAAGTAATGATAATAAATTATATTTAATCGATTATACGATACATGAATATATATATTATTATTACTATTATGACTATTATTATATATTGCGCTATTATTACTGTCATCATTGTGAGTATATTATGCCAATTATGTAAATGCGAGTATTAATTAAAATGATGATGATGATTGATTTTTTGTGGTTGAAAACCGCGTGAAATCGAAATTGTGAAAAAACACTGATTAAGGGGTTCTCGATGATTTTTATCGTCATAATTTTATCATTATTATTGCTATCATGTCACCGTCACTATTATTAATTCTATTATTTTTATTTTTATATAGTTATTAATATTTGTCAATATTATTATGATTATTATTATTACATTATTAATATTATGTGTAAACTGTGTTGTGAACACTAGGCTATATCTCTCTCTTGTAGTTAACTAGATTTTTAACGGTTAAGTCGATAAGTATCTAGCGTCGTAAAAAAACATTGTTTAGTTAATACACGATGAAAAAGTAAATACGTACTCGTACATTATATGACACGCATATATACAGTACGCGAAAGAGATGGAGAAAGAGAGAGAGAGAGAGAAAGCGAATCGTTGCCGCTCTTCCTCTAAAATACACTCACACACACCTTAAATTACGCGAGAATGTGGTAGAGAGAATGATCCATCATGATACAATTATGAAAGTGGCTCGCGCGCTCGTACACGTATCTATATATCTATATATATGAACGTACACAGGGTGAGTCGCGCGACGGAGGCTACATTACTAGATGATATTCGAGGGCACTTTTTCTAATGGTAAACCGTCGAATTATTTTTTGTTAGGAAAAAAAAATAACGATAAAAACAAGTCGAGTACAAGGTTCGTTTCGTCGCACGGGCCACTTTGTGTATAAGCGATTACGGCGTGTGTGCGTGCGTGTGTGTGTGGGTGTGTAAAATTGGTAACGAAGACGTTCCAGACAAAACGGGTGCGATTTTCAACTGTTCTTCGACCTGTCTCTTGGTTGGTTTGCTTTATAATAATCTGTCATTGTGTTCATTCTACATACGTTGATGTACATAAATCGATTATATATGATCACTGCTTGAAAAAGGGACGATTTTTAATAACGACACACACGACGCAGGACACGACAATAATACTTACTGATGATTACCGAGACGAGCAAAAGTTTGTACAAAAGAAAAAGGAAAAGAAAAAAATTACGTAGAAGATAGAAACTGTCATTGAACGAGTATATAATGTAATAGAGTTAGAGATGAATGCCATGGCTGAGAACGTCTCGCGTGATGTGCTGTATAAAACGATTGATACAGAGGCAAGATTATAAATGAGGGGGTTGTTGTTCCAGGGGATGGGCAAAAAGTCCCTCGACTAGTCGCACAATAGGTACGAACCCAGTATAAGTGATTTGTTGATATATGTAAGTGACTAAATAATAATTATTAATTAATTATAATTATATAATTACATGAATATTACTTATGTATACGTAGACGTACTCTCGCACGACGCACAGTAAAAAAAAAAACTAACAAACGATCGAAGGGCAATCAATAAGTCTTGAAGCTCTCCCCCTGGGTTCACCCCTTCATTACATCTTCATTCAGTTATAATATATACAATATGTATTACACTCGCGTATATTACGACGAAGAGTCTTGTAGCTCTTCTATGCACCGCGTCGACGTTCTCGCCTCCCACAGACCAAAAATCTTTATAAAGCAAGGAATTAAGCTGACTAAGAATCAAAATTTAACCTCCAAAAAATTAAATAAAAAGAAAACTTTGTTTCCTACTTCCGCTGCTCTCTGCAGAAGCGCAGTTTAAAAGAAAAATAAAATACTTATTGTTATACGCGAGAGAGAAAAAAAAAGTAATAACAAACAGCGCCAGGATATATTAAACACGTTATGCGAAGCGAAGACCTTATGAAAATTAAGACTGTCTCTAAGCCATAGAAATAATGATATTATTCGAACGATTCGAGTCAAATATGTGTGCGGTTTTTTTCGCGGATAAAGCGCTTGGCGTGGAATTTTATTTCTTTATTAAAATATACTTAAACTAAACGTGAATATTTTAACAAAAAAAAAAAATGCAAAACGAAATGAAAAGGAAGCCAATATAAAACGGAACTCTTTTCGCGAGAAAGTATTTATTTTTATTCTTACTTTTAACGTTGTTATTGTATACTTATTATATAAATAATGATACGCATACTAAATGATATAGTCCAGATTATGTATACGTGTGATTGTCCTCTTCATTGTAACGATCTACGCACACGCAGTTACTCTTGTTCATTTCTTCCGCTTTTCTGTTTTAATATATGTATATTGATTATTATTATGCGTGTAATGATTAATATTCGTTCGTCGATCCAAAGCAGATTCAACTACACACACACACTTACACGTACACAGCCACACACACACACGCAAGTACATGAATACTAGTTGCCTTTCCTCGTAAGACATAAAGTAAGACACTACTACATTGATATTTGGATATAAATATTATACCTACAACCTCGTGTCGTGCAATTGTAGGATAGAGCATATACATATACATCTTAGAGTAAAGGAAATACTTGTGAGAAAAAGGGAAGTTATAGGTCGTAAGCTATTATATAATCGTTATTATATATAGGTAAGCGCAGCATTTTTCTTTTCTTCGTTACACAATCTCACACGAAACACATCAGACACATGAACACACATTACACGAGAAATAAGTACAGCTTCCAAAGGAGGTCGTCTTTGCGATATGGTTAGTTAGTTTTTTTAACGCGTCATTCCGGGGACAGTTGAAAATCGCTAACTGGTGGGGGGTATATGTATGTGCAGGCGCTCTGACATTCTGTCCAGGAACCTCAACACAAGGGCCTTAATATACTTATTATACACTCTATATCATAGTCGTATGGAGTAAACATGAAAAAATACTGTTACGATTAGAGATGTGACTAAAAAGAGGAAGACATTTTTGCGTAATTGTATATGATAATAGTAATATTGTAATAATAATAGTAACGTAAACGATGATATAAAGTGAGTGTATAAGCGAGTCTTTTATCGCGGGACAAATATTACGAGAAATATACAGCGGACGATCGGAATAATAATGGTAATAATAATTTGTTAAATCATTGAAAATTGCGAGGACAAAAAAATAATAACGAACGGTACGACTCGATACGGTAACAACAGTGATGATACAATTGTTAATTGTCAAGGCGATAGAGAGCAAATAAAGAGGCCTTAACAAAAGCATACGCTCCTTTCGTTGCTAGATATTGAGGATATGATTAACAAACAAAGAAAAAGAACTACGCCCATATGTATTGTAAAAGCACAGAGAAAGGAAACCTCGAGCGTGTATTCTCGATCAATGCTTAGACAAAGCTGTACCAGCACGTAATTGCCAAAAGCAATTGACCCCATTGTGATCTGACTGTTATTATTGAGGTTGTCACCGTATCGATTGACTCGATTTGCGGTTATTGTTTGTAGATGCGGATACCAATTTTTCAGGGTGCTTTTCTCTTTTATATTATTATTATTATGTTTATTATTATTATTATTATTATTACTATTATATTTTAGTTATTATTATTATTATAGAATATTATTACTATTATTTTGTAACGGTCTGCGTGTTCGTCATTGACGGTGAGTACAAAGGCAGAATGTGAATTGTGAAAATATATACGAGATCTATAAGTAATTACACTATGCGTCGATGCCGAACATGTGGCTCATCTTTTTAGAAACGTTTGATTGTGTTTTTTCCTCTTCTGTTTTTTTGTTTCTTTGCTCTTAAATTTTAAGATGAAAAGTATCAAGCAGCTGTACCTAAGTAGTTTAACTATATTCTATATTATTATTATTAATTTTATTATTATTATATTGCTATTAATATTATTATCATTATTATTATATGATTATTATAATAAAAGAAAAATTCAATAAAAAATTTACAAAAAAAAAAGAAAGAAATTGTGAATTCGTCAAACAAAAACCAGCAATAAAGACATGACAACATCCTCCCGATATTTCGACATTATGAAACGAATTGTTCAATAACCACGATTTTGAGCGATAATCAATGAGAAATAAGTATCAAGCGGTGAAGAACGTGAAACTATTATTATTATTATTATTATGATTATTATTATGTGACAATGATGATACGTAATAATAAATGGATAAGTATTACTTAAACAAAATTTATATAATATATTGTTATATCGAGAATCATGGCAAGGAAGTATATAGAGTACTATGTATAGTGGTATAGCGATCGCGTCACCAAAAAAAAATTGTACTTCACAGATACACAATCTCTTGTCAGATCGCGAAGACTGCAAAATGCAATAAACTATCGTTTGTAAAACGAAGATTAACACGTACACGATACAACTATATAATATTTGTATAGTCGTAATAATACGCGCCGCGCGTCGTTTCTATTATATACTATATTATGAAACCCTATATTATATTCCAAAACTTTATTCTTGTTTCTACAAATGAGATATCGTTTTGTTGTTGTTCATTAAAATCCTTTGATCGAGGTAACTCACCCGCAGTGGTGATTGACGAGACACGCCATGATGTGCATATAGTAATGAGAATCAAACGAAAAAACTAACGATTTAAGACTAATGAAAAAAGCAGGTGCGCGAATGAAAGTGTTCATTTAAATTCCGTTTAATTAGAGTATCAAATATGCACTTAGAGAAGCCGCGCGATTATAGATAGCTCAACTGTAGGTAAACGACAAAATTCAACGCTGAAAGCATATTTTCTCTGCAAATGCCTTCTATAATAACGATGTGTCGGCCAGTATATATCTGTCCTCATATTTATACAGAGAGACGCAAAACCACCTAATTCAATTCACTCCTTTCAAGGCCTTGACACGACGTATGCTATACCGAGTGAAACTCTGCAAGAAGAAGAGGAAAAAGTATCTCGTGCAGTATTTTCTTTTATCAGTATATACAATAAAACCATATATCTCGCCTCGATCCGATATGACGAATTTGAAATTTGAAGTATTGTGATAACCGAAGACTAATAATTTAAAATTAATTTTTCATATATTTTATTAAAGAAATCTGTACAAACCTCACGTACCAAAAGAAGAGAGGAGGAGCTGAATTATTCGAACATATGAAAAACCAGATGACGGACACGTACGAAAACACACTGTGTGAAATGAAAGAAATATTTGAAAACAAAGTGCACGATAGAAGTAGAGGAAAAGCTACGAAAGATTGCTCGGAAAGGCCTCGACGCGGTGGCTTCGAAGTGTGCACAATTGTGATATTAATCGTAATCCTCAAGAAGGAAGAGCGTGTGTTCATTATATGGTCGGTTTCGATATACTAAAGAGACGTATACTGATATAGAGTTGGCCAAAACCAGGATTTAACGCGAAAGCAAGTGTACATCCCCGTATAAACGTTTGAGGAACTCGAACACTGCACGTTGCATGGTTCTTGACGATGTTCGCTCCGTCAGCAAGAGAGAAAAGTGATTAGCGTCCTTGATCATCAATTCGTGTACGCATACACGTGAGAATATGAAAACTGTCGAAATAATAGGTCCTTGTAATCGAGGAACGCATATAACATATACGTATTCTTGAGCATACACCATACATAACACATGTCTCGCATCGCCCTTATTAAACATTTAGGTGTATATGGAATAAAGCATATATATAGAAGGTTAATGAACCATAGATTACGTAAGGTTACTGCAATTAACGAGAAATAAAAAAATGGAGAAAAAAACAACAACACAAGGAGAATTACGTAAACTATATAAGTGAATCGACGATGAGTGGACATGCATTATATAGATGATACCACATAATTATAAACATATACATTATACATATATACAAAAGGAAATAACGTCTTGTATAAGGGATGAAAAAAAAAAAAAACACCTAAGTCTTAAGTATCGCGGTAAAGGATAACAAAACATATATATTCTATTATAACGCATATACTATATATATTTAATGAAAATATAAATATAAGAGAAAAAAAAAGAAATAAGCGACTCGCGCGCGCTCGCGAAAGGAAAAAACAGCAACAACATTAAACTTGGAGTAAACAAAAATAAAAAAAAAATTATATTGACTAAGAGAGCAAATAGGTAAAAACAAAGATATATTTTTGGCCATAGAGAGTATACATGTGTAAGATCCTAGTCACGTAAGGTTTACGCGCATTAAATGAAATAAAATAAAATACTGTCTGTGAGTTTTCGATATACACATATATATATATTATTAATATGAACTATCAAGATGATTATTATTACATATACATCGGGTATGTATTGTTTGATAACGCGAATGAAAGGATTATACTGCGTGAGCTGCATTTGAGATATTTTATCCGAAGAAAAATTATTGAATCGTACTGGCGCTCGATATGTAACGATCGAATCATCGCTTTCAAAGATCCTTAAGAGATATTCACCGCAATAACGCAATGAGTATAAAGGCACACGAAACAACGTACGGAGCCTCGTACGTTATGAAGCTGAGCCTCGTTGCCAAAAACGGTGTATAAAAAAAGGACGACGAAACGCGAGAAAAAGATCGTGAAAAAAGGAGCCGACGAGAAAATAATCACACACAGTTTAATCGTTCTCTCTGCCTAGACTATAAGGGATGAAGATATAATTCAATAGCACACAGCGCGTTTACTAAGCTATAACAATGAGTGTAAGGTTAATCGTACTTTAAGAGTATATAAAATAAAAGAAACTCCAAAATGCATTGCATGCGATCAATACCTAAATGTTTGTCTGTCTGTTAAAAAAATAAAATATAAAAAAAAAAAAAAAAAAAAAAAAAACACGATGTATGTACGTTTCCGATGTAGCTATATAAAATAAGTATAGAGAGCTGGAAGTGTCTCTGCAGCGTTTCTTCTACCCCATCAGCGACCAACGTGTACGGAGTATAATGTCTCGAGCAATTTCTATAATAATCTAACATAACTATACGTAATAAGCGAAGACACACTATGTATAAGCGCTCGTGTCATCCTCTGGTGCTTCGAGGGATGATGAGGATGGCGATGACGCGAGAGAAGAGGGACACTCGTGAGAAGAGCGCAAATAATTAAAAAAAAAAAAAGGGCCTCTGCGTGTGTGCATGTGCCATGTGATTAAACTGTGCCATCTGTGCCCACGAGATATATATTATTAAACGTGTGTCACGGCGATTCGCGCGTATTTACGAGAATCAAATCTTTCAAACGACTTCTGATATGTATGCGACGAGCAACAAAAAAAAAAAAAAAAAAAAAAAAAAACAGAAACTCAAACTGCAGGCCGTAGGTGGGCCCTGTATAATCCCCACGATGTGCTGCTTCTCTTCCTCACGAGGACCTCCCGTTTATTATATTTAGGCGAAAATATAATATATATGAACACAGTGTGTGTGTAGCTTGTATACTCGGACATCACGCAGCTAGTTAATTGGTAATACGTAACGTGTAATAGAGTCAAGGGAGCAGCGTGTGATGCACGACGTGGACACTTTCGCGGACCTCGACCGATCGGTATACATACAATATATTATATCGATATTCAGCGGCATATCAACGACGACGAGGAGAGAAACTTGAATAAGGATCGAGTGCTGCTATCGCCCGAAGAATCATATGTAATGCAAATACAAGTTTGAAAAGAAGCTTCTTCGACATACACACACACACACACACACCATTAGCCGATGACCCGAGAAAAAAAGTACCAAAAAAGTTCGATGACTCGAGTGTGTCCTGTATACACTCGTAACTAAAGGACAGATCGAGAGGAGAAACACTAATACTTGCAATATCGTGTGATATAGTTGTGTCGTTGCAGTCGGTCTCGCTATAATGTAAATTTGAAAATCCCGCCTTAACCGATTCATCATCACGTCGTCCGAAGAATATTTTTTCAACAAAACAAAGTCATTTCTTTCCTCCGATATACACGGATCAGCCCTGCAAGCCATCCAAAAAGTATAATATCGTTAAGGCGGTACAGGTTCATTTGTCCCATTATAAATACTCTCGTGCGCAGTGCCATAACGACGATGTTTATCCTCGAATTTTTCACTTCGCAAAAAAGGAAGAAGATACAAACTGTATTTTTGTATAAATTCAACGCTATCGACGGATCCTCGCGTGGTTACGGTACAGTGTCACGATTATTCTTTCGAATCACCGCCTTGTACACAGCCGTTATATACTTGAATATAAAGATCGACATATCTCAGAGAGTACATATGTATAACGCGATGATTATTCCATCCACATAATTAGCGGCGGTCAATCAAAAGCAGCATCATCCTGACGAGCGCAGCGCAACTGATAATCGGTTAATTATTATTATCCGCTCGATCCAACCGATCGATTGTTGAATCAATATTTAACATATACGAAGAGCTGTTCCAACGAAGAAACTATATGTATAGGCTCTACATCCTGCTTTTTAGAACTCGATATAAAAATATGCGACAACACTTCTCTCCAGTGCTGTGTATGGAATTTGGTGCAGATCACGGCTTTTGATGCGGACGAACTGAAAGGGACTCGTGCCGATCAGAGCACCTCGAAGAGATTGACTAAAGATTGGACAAGCGATATAGTTTAGCGATGAACAGCGTCACACTGCATCATAGCAACCTATCGATAAATACCTCAAGGAGATATCTTCCCACTACAACAACGATTCTACATCGTGTGTGCATATAAATTATATACTGTAATAGCTAATTAAAAAAAAAAAAAGACACTCGAATGAAACGCCGTGTTTTTCTCTGTAATTTGATGCACGTGTCGAATGTTGTACGATGAAAAATTCATTGAAAGCAGAAAACGAACAAATGGATCGCGGGAGAATTTGAAGAAAAAAATAAATAACGCAATGCAAACAATGCAATCCCTGCCCCCCGTGATATAGGTACGACTTCGCGTTTGAAGCTGCAATACACACTTGCTTATAATAGGCTTATTGTACATTCGTTTGTAATACAATCGACAAACTGTGTGTAATACTACTGTATTTTGTTGGATATTTTTTTTTTTTTTAATTGATTTATACGCACGTATAACGAATGACATCCGATCTTCTTCCGCTTTTTCGAGGCCGAACACTGCGTGCGCGAAGTGGGCTGCAACGTCGTTTTCAATTTCATTCCAAGTACGCATAGTGCCTAAGATTTCGAAGAGAAGAAAGAGAAAACTTCATTTTCTATATGTGTATTTGTAGATTAGTCGTGTGCACGGACTCTTGATGCGATTTTTCAATATATTGTTTGGAAATTGTTTGGACGAAAGCTCAGAGGATAAGAGCGTTGTAGTAAATTTTATCAAAATGAATGAGACGATTTTTAAAAATAAAAACCATTGGAATTTGAATACAATAAACTGTTATGTACTGAATTGATAATGTCAATGCGGCATTCGCGCTGTTTTATAAAAAGTATTGAGCGAATTGTGGACTCACGAGCTGTGATTGCGGATATAAAGATATGCATTTAAAAAGTCGACGCGAGATCGTATATAATTTAATATTGAGAGCTGAGATAGAGAGAAAAAAATAAATAAATCGATTGGCTATAATATAAATATGAAAAAGTCGCGCTTCCAATTTTTCGAATTTTAACATAATAGGCGAAAGCCTCGATGTTACCGTCGAGAATAAAAAATGAAGAATGTTAGTAGGATTAGAAATTCCTCACGAATGTGTAGCGTCTGAAAGTTGGTGTGACTAACAAAGTGTTGCTTATTAATATTAGTTAAATATAAAGGATGTATATTTACATAACTGCATTTCGTGACAAGGACTTGGCTGTTACAACGCAAGGAAGAACGAAAAATCGATCTGTCGAACGATTGCAACGTACCGTCTGTAAAATTTGGCTAAGACTGGCGAGATTCAATATATTCGTCACGATAATCTTCAAAAGCAAAAGTGTGTTCTGCATCGCGACTTCGAATTGGAGCTAAACTGGAGAGAAGATACCAAACCACAATATTAAGAGAGAATAACGCTGAGGTGGATTAATAGAAAACTAAACAAAATAAAAAATAAAGGACGTATGTAGAGTACTACGCAATCAAGCACGCGTCTATACGTGTATCAAGGGTAAATCTAAGCGAAAGACGAAAGAAAGATATCTCTATATGTGTACTTCATTGTCTATAGTATCTTATAACGCAACATAAATTATTCTTTAACGTTTGAAAAAACTCTCGAGACGCGCGAACTCGAGCTTTTTTAAATACACAAACACATTTAGACACTAACACACACACACACACACACACACACACACACACGCAAAAAGATAACGGGGTAGATACATTATATGTAATCGCGGTGCTGCAGAAGAGACGAAAATTTCTAAAAGGGGGAAGAGATAAGAAAACAAATAAGGGTTGAAGACGTGAGCCTTACACGATTTTATCTACATCAATTACTATTTTAATCGAAGAATTATCGATGTAACGCTGCATATATGATATTGATAAAAATGCAAAAAAACGTCTGGTCGATCGAGTTCCTTCGACCCTCCAAACACTTGTAGTGCCATTGTTTGTTATACTCGAGATCGAGACATCGCGTTTCTCTCAAATTTTCATTGTAGCGACGCGTATATATTAGAAGGCTGTAATTTTATTATTATAGGAGAAATGCAGAGAACGGGGAGAAACGGGGGATCGGGATTAATTTAGGCGGGAATTTTGAAAATAAAAGAGAAGAGAGATGGACGAGTATGATTATGCATTTAACGCGACGATATCCAAGAGCTCATTGTGATTCATTGACAATTAAACAAAAAAAAAGAGAGAATTAAAAAAAAATACCGAGCGATTCCCTCCGAGCGCGCAAAATTCGAGATTCGATTGAGATGTGTGTGCGTCAAAATCAAATATATAATAGTAGAGAAATCAACGCCGCGAGGGAAAGCCAAGGAGAAAGTACATAATGTATATTTTCTAGTTCTAGTGTGTGAGATGAAAAAAAAACTCTTAACTATAAGGCGATTTAAAAAAAGAAACAAACAAAGAGAGATTAAAAATAAAAAAAAAATGTTAGCGGACCAGATCGACATGGTATAGATTCGCACAATAAGTCAAAACTTTTGAAACATTTGCGAGACGCTGGTTCTTCGATTACAAATACAAACGAGCCATAAACTGAGAAAAGGAGAGAAGAGATGATGCGTTTTTTCGTTGTTGTCGCGAAACGATGAATAATTAGCCGATACAAAGTGAAAATGAGAAACTATAGATACGTATTAGAAAAGAGTCGGGGCGAGAGCGAATGTAAAGCTCTCCTTTCCATTGGCCTGATTTTATGAGCAGACGATTCGTGTGCAATGGGAAAAAGACGGCCACGTCGATCTTAAGTCCACGGAGTAAAAATTGAGCGAATGTGTGCGTGTGTGTGTGTGTGAGAGAGAGAGAGAAAGAATCGCTTAATATTCGCTACGTAGCAAAACACGATCAAAGAGAAGTCAGCCCTGATTTGCGCCTTATCGCATAGTGTCTACATTTTTTCGTTGTGTACTGCAATTCAATGTGATCGTTCCTGATATCGACGCAGAAGCACTATTGAACGGAAGCCTTTTTGAACGCATAACTCAAGGATACACGCAAGTACGTACAGTTTTAACGAACAAAAGCGAATAAAATACGATGATAGAACACAAAATATGATAATATTGATAAGCAAGAAGAAGTGCTTTTACGATGATTAAGAATACGATATTAAAAAAGGGCCGGTTGCGCAAGTATAGGAGCATCGGTAAATGGTGTGGTAAGGCGACTCGCGCGATGCCGTACGTATAGCTTAGAGGCCAATTTTCCCATTGATATTTCATTTATATAAGCACCGAGTATTATACATTTACACAAGTGTTCGTGCCATTCTGTTCTCGTTTTTTGGCGATGCGTTGTTGATCGGTACTAAGCATAGACGACGAGAGAGATGAGAAATAATAATAATGATAACTAATTGATTAGACAACAATTGAAGCAAAAAAAAAAAAAAAAACGAACGAAATCGTCGAGGTGCATTACACATACGTATAACACCTCGACGTGACTCTTCGTCGTTCGCACAATCGGTCGAGCGATGCGGAACTCCAAAATCGAGAGGGTCACTGAGTGCACTTACACACACGAGCTGTCGTCGACTTTATATACAAGTTTATATAATTAAAAATAAACAACAACAAAGCCGTTGTCATTCTCTTCGTCACCTCGACTGTATTCAATATCCTTTGCGTAGAGGATATATCATACATGTATCATAACGACGGAGAAGAAGAGGACGACGCGGCTGTGCGCCGGGCGAGGCCAGAAAATAAGAAAGAAGCTACTGTTGTATAATTAATTAACGTGTATAATTATAAAAGAAAGTAAATAAAACACTAGGGATCGCGAGATAATCAAACAAGTGCCACTTTCCGAGGATTTTGGAGTTCGCATTTATGTGAATGATATAGTGCTGAGTATGTTTGAGTGTACACGGGCTGCGAGTGTGTCGAAGATAATTGTATATCCATACGTATATATTGCGCGTTTTATCTCCGGCGACTTGAAAGCGACGACGCAATGTTCTATATTCCGCGATAATAGGGATTATAAATGAGAAAAAAAATTAAGGATATTTAGGTATGTAAGTCTAAACGAGGGTCAAGACGAGACAATGATTGCATATTATAGTAATAATTAAGAGTCTAGGTATTAGGTAATTGAGCATTAAGTACATTGATATTAAAACAAAAAAAATTAAATATATATAAAGCGATAATTATGATTATCATTATTACTAACACTGTAAACGATTATTAACATTACAATTGTAATTAGAAAATGATTAATTAATAAAGGTTGTCCTGTATGTCAATGGAGTTCTTTATTCGCACGCACCCATCCAAAGTCTATCCACATCCCATAAATATATTTTTTTAATCTATTATTATGTAGTACAGAGTTTATAAAAATAGAATGCATCGTTTACATTGTCTACTTTGCCTCGACTCTGAATAAAAGCGTCTAAATACCTATAAGGCCATCGTCGCCGAGCGTGACATAACGCCGTATTATTATTCCCACCGGAATCCAAATCATGCACGTCAGACTAATCGAGTGCATGCTCAAAGCCGAATGTTTATTAATGCCTTATTTATAACGTCCGTCCTTGCGCACGATCGGCTTCCAACTTTTGTTTTCACGACCAGTCACGCATTTCCCAGTGGCGTGAACTCGCATCTGCAACCACACGATGATCGTCATCGTAAATCTGAGCCTAGTCCTGACGTCGGTTCTAGTATCCGGTGCGAAGCTAAGTACCGGTCCAGCCGAGGTGCACATGCAATGGGACTACGTGAACTACAGCTGGCCGTCGTGGGAAGCCTACGAACAGGCGGTAGCCGACAAGTCTTACATTCGGGAGAACAACGTTGTGTCGGGTATCAAGCTATGGCGTAACAGGTTGTACCTAGCTGTACCGCGTCAAAAGCCTGGTATTCCCGTGACACTGGCCTCGATTCATGCCGAACCCGAGGACAGGTCGGTCGCGCCGTTGTTGGAGCCGTTTCCTAGCTGGGAGATGCAGAAACTCGGTGATTGCAAAGCGCTGCAGTTTGTTCAGAGTATGGAGATCGATCCGATGGGCAGGATGTGGGTCATCAACAACGGCAGGATTGACGTGAGGACCAACCATTCCAAGTCGCTGTGTCCATCGCGGATGATGATCTTCGACCTGGAGAACGATAGTGAGACTGGTGTATTGGTTTTTAAAACTTTATATATACTAAGATATCGGTGTACTCACTCGAGTTTTCGGGCCTGTAGGCGAACTGCTGCTGGACTACGCATTCCCAGAGGGTGTGATCAACTCGTCTTCGGTATACCTGAACGATTTAGTCGTGGACCACGAGAACGGCGGCTTCGCCTACATTAGCGACAACGACCCGAGTAATCCAGGCGTCCTAGTGTTCTCCCTCAGGCGAAGAAGCTCCTGGAAGGTAACCCATCATCCGTCGATGTTTGCCAGTCCTGATGCACGGAACATTGTGGTCAACTCGACCCATCTGACCATCGACAGCAACATCGACGGCATCGCTTTGTCTCCTGCTTCAACGGAAGGTCGAGGTAGGAGCCTGTTCTACTGTCCGCTGTCTTCGTACGAAACCTTCGCTGTGCCCACGTTCGTACTGAAGAACCCAAGAAACCGAGGCCTGGTGAACAAGTACGTCAAGAGTCTTGGTCGAAAGCCATCTCAGGGCGATGGGATGACGATGACCTCGGCAGGAGTCCTTTACTTTGGTCTTCTACAGAAGAACGCTATCGGAGCCTGGGACACCAAGGATCCGCCCTTCAGCGACAATATACAGATTCTGACGGAGGATCTGGAGTTGGTTGAGTGGCCGGACTCGTTCGCAGTCGACTCCAAGGGCAGACTCTGGAACACTGCCAAGAGACAATCCGTTATCAGGACTAGCGGTCTGGACAAAAGTGTTCCGAACTTTAGAATTTTAAGGATAGACGTAGGTGTTCGAGGCTATCAGTATTACGAGGACGGGAGTGCGCCGGTGTTGCCGGAGATAACGAATCAAAGCGAGTCGTTGCTTGGAAAGCTGATGGGAAATCTGGGGCACGCGGTGAGACACCTCACGCGGAATGTGCTTTCGATGCCGTTTTTCAGGCAATGACCGATTTTTTTTTTGTTGACTTTCCATTTTCGACAATAAATGGTTGTACGTAACTTTTTTTTTTATTTCTAACCAAACCATTAATTTCTCACTCGACTTCATTATAATCAGAGAACGTGATGATACGCGCTGCTCCGAGGTAAGTATCACAAATATCTTCTGTCGCGTCACAATTATCTTGCGCCATTCTCTGTTGCCGTTGCTTCGCTGAACTTTCAGCGTCAGTTTGCAAATTCGTATAATAAGCAACGGTCAAAATATGTTAGTTTCTCCAATAGCCCTTATCCTCGTAGCATCTCTGGTCAACCCTATCTCAGCGCAACTGTCCAATGCCAGAGTCCATTACCAATGGAACTACGTGAACTACACCTGGCCATCATCTCAGGCTCATGACCAAGCAATCCAGGACGGTTCGTACATCCCCGAACACAACGTCATAAGCGGCGTGAAGGTGTGGAAGGATCGCATCTACCTGGCAGTTCCGCGTCTGAAGAAGGGAGTTCCCTCGACCTTGAACTTCGTTCCTCTCGACTCTTCGAACCCTAGTCCTCTGCTGCGACCTTATCCGAGTTGGTCCATGCAGCGGGAGAACGACTGCGACTCCTTCCAGCTGGTTCAGAGTATGGAGATCGATCCCCTGGGCAGAATGTGGGTCATCAACAACGGCAGGACTGAGCTGAGAAGTAACCAGTCGAGGTCCATCTGTCCCTCTCGCCTGGTGATCCTTGACCTGGAAAAAGACGGTGAGATTATTTTGAACTACATCTTCCCCGACAACGTCGTTCAGTCTGAGTCGGTTTACCTGAATGACATCGTCGTGGATCACAAGGACGGTGGTTTCGCCTACATCACTGACAACGACTCGAAGCATCCGGGGATAATTGTGTTCTCGCTGAGACAGAGACGCTCCTGGAAGGTGAGCCACGAGAGTATGGAAGTTCAGGACGAAGCTGTTCTGATGAGCATCAACGGAACGACCTTCAGCAATAAGTCACCTGTGAACGGTATTGGCCTGTCGCAAGCGTCTGGTAGAAATCGGTTCCTTTACTACTTTCCAATTTCTTCATTCGAACTCTTCGCTGTACCAACTTGGGTATTGAAAAAGCGTTATCGGAGTATCGACAAGTTCGTCGTCAAAGTTGGAAGAAAACCGTCGCAGGTATGATTATAAATTATTTTGATATGCAAGCATTTTACAGTAGAACATAAAAGTTAGAGATGAAGAAAATTAGTAAAATATTAAAAATACTAATCGTTATTTCTTACAATTTTAAACTTTAATTTTTTGTTTGATCAAATATGAAAAGATACGACTTAGTCGGTAAAAGTTACTTGACTTCTATTTAACAAACTTTTTGACACATGGCTTTTAAATCTTCCAACTGATATTTCTCTGCTGCAGCTAAAAGTTCGTCTGCATAAGTAAACAACTTAGACACATATCCAGTATACATGAACAATAGTAACTGCTTCATAATATCTGAATCTACATCCTTGATCTGCAGTTTGGTTATTTTCTTTTTTTTATTCAACAACATTGCAAATGTCGGACTTCATGCCATCAAAATAGCTCTGTTAGCAGGAAACTCTTCTCCTTTCACAACTAATGTAATATTCTTCTCTTTATTGTCTTTTAGCAGTTTTCTTAAGTCAACATTAAATTGTTTAATTTTGTAGTACACATAAATCCCAAATTCAAGATCAAGGCAATCATTAGGCACATTTCGCGCATGTGACCAACTATCATCCATAATTGATTCTTTGCACATTGATCCAAAGAATCGAAACCCTGGTTTTCGAGGAAATGCTTGTTTTTTTGGTTTAATTAACTTGTGTCTTTGTACTCTGTAATCGACTAACTAATATATTATTCAAAACACAAACATACACACTCGGAGGTGTTTCATCATCTGCTTCCATCTTTTCCATCACAAAATAGAACTGTAATTCATTAAAGTCACCAGCTCGGTATACATTTGAATGAACAAATCTGATTGGGAGAATTCCTTTATATACCAGTCGCAATCTACCTTAATAGATTTGTATTCTGGTATGTTGGAGGTGACCTCCTTCTCAGTCTTAGTATCTTCATCGTTGTCTTTCACATCAAGTGACTTTATATCAAATTCTGCTGTTTCGTAATTTGCCTCATAAATCTCTGTTTATAGTTTTAGTCTTCTTCAACATCGTACTTTAGTTTAACTTTTGGATCCTTTGGTGGTGGTGGTGAAGGTGATTTACAAGTACGTGACGATTTGCTACTATCATTATTGTCCAAGTGATAGTCGTCGTCCCACAGATAACGTCCGCGTTTTCTATCAGAATCAGAATCATCATCGGAAGTGCTGTTTATATGAGAGTTACCCATTTTCTAGGTTTTGCTATACAAACCGTCAAAATATTTCGTTTAGATATTTTTATTAATCCCATCATTACGATTGAATAATTATTTACTCCCTTCTTTTTTCTGAAGATTTTAGCTGACTCAAATATAAAGAACTCTAAGCATGTCGAAAATGCTTTCTTCGTGCGTCCTTTTGAAACAGCCAAAATGTTCAAATCATAAGCTCAAATCAGTAAAATCACTGCGATGTGCGCAGACTGGAGTCCGGACACGTCCGGACGTGTTTCCGCAGGCAGTGCAGACTCGCGTTTATGGACTGGAAAGTTGGTAACGCGAAGCGCGCGTGAAATTTGAAATTAAACAACTTGGTCTTGTCTTATTTTATCGTAAAAAAATATAAATATTCAGAGAAAGAACTGAACCGCACTTCTATTTCCAACAGCCTGTGATTATTCATGTTTATAAAAATGCATTGCACAACAAAACTTAGTTTTGGTATGCATGTAAACTAGGTTTTTTACATTGTATAATTTACCGATTTTCATTTCAGTCCGGAGGTATGATGGTATCATCAACAGGCATCCTGTACTTCGGCCTTTTGGGTGAAGACGCAGTATCCTCTTGGAATACCGCATCTCCACCTTTCACCGATAACCAACGCATAGTCATCCAAGATCATGAACTATCGCAATATCCGGACAGCTTCGCCCTGGACGAACGCAGCCAGCTCTGGTACACGTCGAACAGACTGCAGGTCTTCATTACTGACAAAGTCGACGTGGATAGGATCAACATCAGGCTGATCGTTGCTGACATCGAAGCCAAGAACTATCAATACTTTAGAGACGGCAGTGCTCCCAAGTTGCCGAAGATCGGAGAAACGCGACTGAGAAATTTCGTTCAGAAACGATTGTTCATTATGTGACATAATTTATATATATATATATGTGTGTGTGTGTGTGTGTGTGTGTGTAATGCAAACTAAATACTTGTATAAATCTGTATACACGTAGTCTGGTTTCAGTTTTTAGTTTTTTTTTATTTAAATTTCAATCATAATACCATTCTTACGATGATGATTATTTTTACATATATCAACTGATGATTTTTTTAATCACAATACGTCAAATAAGACTTGAACATCTTTTTTAAAATTTACTCTGTGTACGAGTTACTTCAACAATAAAATAATATGAGAGAAAATGAGCTATCTCCAACATACACAACATGTATGAAACACAAAATAGTACATATAGTATTACTTATACTATAAATAAAAATAAAAAAAGGAACTTCATTTGTATAAACTGCTTGATTCTGTTTCAACAATAGATTTGTTTAATCAGATTAGAAAATAATTTACGAACTAAATGTATGTGGCTTCATTTTGACTTACCTTTTTACACATTATTTTTAAATCCTTCAACTTGAATTTATCAGCTGCAGCTGAAAGTTCTTTTGCGTAAGTAAACAGTTTTGTTACATAGCAAGTACAAATGAATAATAGTATCTGTTTCATGATATCAGGATCAACATCCTTGATCTCCAGTTTGCTTGCTTTCTTATCTTTATCCAACAACTTTGCAAAAGTTGCACTTCTTTCTTTCAAATGGTTTGTTATCTTTCAACAGTTTTTCTAATTTAAGATTGGATGATGGTGTTTTAAAATAAATATTGATTTTGAATGTTAACGATATGACCAATAATCATCCAAAAGTCGATCTTCACTTAATAATCCTAAGAAACAAAAACCTGGCTTTCGAGAAAATTTTTGGAATTTTGATGAATTTAATTACATAACTTTTGTAACTGACTGTATACACCAAAGTGTGTCTTATCATCCGTTTTAAGTTTTTCCATCACAAAATAGAATTGAAATTCATTGCAGTCACCAACCCTATATATTTTTGATCGAATAAATCCTTTCTCTGAGTAAGAGAAGCCATAGTACATCCAATCGCAGTATTTAACGTTAATCGTACCATATTGCGATTTGTAGTTTGACTTCTCAATCTCGGAACCTTCGTCATCGTCTTCTTTCTGATTGTCTTGTTCGTTGTATTTTAGTTCAAGTTTTGGTTTCTTGGGCGGTGGAGAAGAGAAGGTGGCCTTCGACGCGATTCGTCACTATCATCACTGTCATTTTCATCCCTAGGATTACGTCTGTGGTATCCATCTGAGTCAGAATCACTACTGCTGTGCATGTTGCCTATTTTACAAGCTTCGTTGCAAACAGTAAAAAAATCGTTGTTTATTCGTAAATAAGCACCTCATTTATTTACCATAAAATAATTATTGACTTCTTTTCCTGGAAATTCAGCAGGACTATGGCAATTCAAAGAGAAACATTCAACGTCTTTTTGGCTTCGATCTACTGTGTGTTTTTATGGTTAAATGCGTCTGATTTTATATTTATCCTGTGCACACAAATAAAGCTACACTTACATTAATTTAAAACAATCATAATCCGTCACTGTTTATGATGAAACAGTAGTTACTTACGTCGTACGATGAAAAAGAATTAATGCCGAGATGCTCCGAGGAAGTCGGCTCAACCGCCAAAAACACACTGATATGCTCACGTCTGAACGTGTTGCCGAAGGGGAAAAATCGGCCCTTGAGTTGAAAGGTAAGGCTGATCTGGAGAGAGAAGTACTTCGCTTACTACTTTTTATTCTTGTGGAGCAGTTATTTTGTAAAGTCGTAGTAGTAAGTAGCTCCTATAGCTAGAGGTATACGGGTCTCTGTATCTGATCGGTATATCCAATCCCCAAAAGAGGCCGCAGGTGCTGCATGTGCGTACTTTTTATTACGACCTGACCTGGCCTCATTTGCCACCATCGCACCGTCTCTGTTTATTGCCATTATATATAAAAGTCTTTGTGCATCGACGGTCGAGCGACAAGCGATACTCAATCTTTCATGTTGTTCAGATTTATTAAGTTATATATTCAATTAACCCCTATTTCAGTTTGAAATTCGCGCCTAAAAATGTCGCGAGTCCGCGAGGCGTGACCGGAAACCGCCATAAATTTCTAGCTTTATTGTTTTGTTTTTGTGCGAGATAGCGGCGTTTTGCAGCCGGTGGAATTCCTGGAATTCTATCGCAGTCGCAAGTACAGACTACAGCGTATTATAGGTATGTATGTATGCAGCCACTTTGTCGCGTAATTGCTTTGTTTATCGAAGTTCGAACCAAGTTACAGTTACTATTCTTTCAACTCGCTAGTTGCACGGATACTTAAATGTGGCTGGTTTTATGTTTTATTCGATCAAATTACAAGTTTCATTGTACAAATAAATAACCAAGTAATAAGAAGGCATATCGGCTTCATCTTAACCTATATAATTTGAAATTTATATATCCTTTATATATATTTTAGATACAAACATTTAAAATGGTAGATGCAATGAGTGACGACTGTTTTAATGTCTTTGTAAATGACGTTTTGAAAAAACAGATGGACGATATATTATTTGTTAGTGAGATTTTTGAAAAACAAGATGTGAAAGACAGCATTATTAGAAAATCTTCAGAAAAATCAGACGAAGTACGCAAAGCCTGTAATCGACTTTTTGTGGGTAAACATAGTCGTGGTCAAGAAGATCATACCAAGATCTTGGCTCTCTATTCGAAAAGCATCGCTCTTGCACCCCGAGACTCTGAAGAACTTGCTTTAGCTTACAGTAACAGATCTGCTTTATTGAAGCATTTGAATTTACTAGAAAAATCTTTGATTGATATTCATCGAGCTTTAGAGATATCACAAAATCGGATAATTTAAAGAGTTTCTCCGCCCCTTTTTCGCGTACGCAATGAAATTTTATTTAAGGAAAATCTACGCGTACGCTTTTCTGTTTTCTGCGTACGCGAAAAGTCTCGCGGACGCTAAAAAGGAATTTTCTTTTCGCGTACGCAACAAAAATTCTCAAGTAACTACGCGTACGCTTTCGATATCTGCGTACGTGAAGTTGTTAGAGGTCTCGCGGACGCTAAAAAATTTTTCAGCTGGAGAGAAATCCACGCGTACGCTTTCGATATCTACCTACGCGAAGTTGTCAGAGGTCTTGCGGGCGCAAAAAATTTGTTCTGCTATTAGTCCTGGCGCAGCTCCATGGGGGTCGTGGGCCATCGAGGTCCAAGGATCCACCAAGGTTTTTCTTATGTATTTTTGGCTGCTGAAACCGAATCCGCAAGGTGTTTTGCGCTAAAAAGGTGCAAACATTAGTTATTAACAATTTAAGCAATAATTACGAGAATTTCACACTATAACGTCAAGGTAAG
>QLSS01000045.1:445751-478239 GCA_024372645.1 Trichomalopsis sarcophagae | reverse complement strand
CAATTTTAAGTTACGCGTACGCTTTTCTGTGCGTGTAGACTAACTCTTTTTTCTTCCTCTGCTACTTCAAAGTCAAAAAGAAGTCTGCTTTGCAGATCCATGGCTATTTTATTTTCTTTTTTTTGATTGATTAAAAGCTCCTATAAAACAAATAAATTTTCATGACCAATATAGTATTTTATAAACTAATCGATTAGAAAAAAAAAATCATAGCTCGTTAAAAAAGCTTATCTTAAAGTGAAAAAACGTGCAATGAAAAAGAAAAACTTACGTACTTATAAAAGTGAAACATTGAAGTCATGAAGGGTAATAAGTCGAATGAAATCATGGAGCTAGTCTGGTGCAAATTGCAAGAATACTAATGACAAATGACGATCGACGTGTTTGCTGTCATTTGTTAAATCTAGGAATTCCAGATCGGTTGAATGTATATAGATACTTAAAGCCTAATATCCATTGGATGGTTGATAATCAGCAGAAATCTATATAAACGCAGCTGCATGTCCAAAGAGGAATAGATGTAAGTACTATTTTTCCGTCAAGTTGCCACTTTGTACGCATAACTCATATTTAATATGAAGTCAACTTTTCATATTGTTTAATCCATATAACTAAACCAGTCATTTGATATAAATAAAAAATTTAACTAAAAAAAATTACAGACAGCGTCTTATAATATATATGATAGTAGATCGCAATAGGTTGAAAAGTCCCGCGCTTACGTTGTGTTGCGTTCGCATATACGGCGTTCTAAAAGTCATCGCAGATGTATTAAGTATATATATATATGTATATAATAATACCTTATAGGCTTTATAGTCTGGTTCTGCAGGTTTTGCTACTGGCTTCTGGCGGTTGACGAGGGAATCCGGGATCGACGTCCGACGCGGCATTGTCGGCGTTTTTCCCAAAAAATGGCAGGATCTATTGAGATTCCGTTAAGGGACAGTCCCGATGAGGTAAGTTTTTTGCCAAAGTTTATCGCCTATCTTTGAGGCATTATATATCATCTGCTGTCAAACTGTAAACATGCGATCCTAACCTCAATTCTGTAAATATGTTTATACATCTGTCAAAGTAATATTTTTTTATCGTTACTCTCTGTCGAGTGTGGTGTGAAATATTTGGTAACATATGCTTGCCTGTTATTCTTGTGTTAAATAACTTCTTTAGAGTTACTCCATGCATACCTTACAAACGCGACAAATGTGACTTGCATTTGTTATTTGTAATCATCATAACATAAGATAACAATAAACAATTGTTCATTTTTCAAACAGGTTATAGAATTGTGCTTGGACCAACTTCCTGATGGTGATGAAGTTTTGGGAATCTTACGACAAGAACATGCACAGCTCAATATTTGGGTCAATTTGGCTGTAAGTTCATTTTCTAGATAATTTAAATGATCTATTTAGAAAATTGAATCATGAAAAATGTCTTATTTCAGCTGGAGTATCACAAGCAACATAAAATTGAAGATTTCATCAAGATTCTTGAATCGTCAAGGGTCGACGCCAACAATGAATACCGTGACTATGAAAAGGATCAAATGCGTGCCTTGGACATGTTGGCAGCTCACTATGTCCAAGAAGCCAATCGTGAAAAGAATAAGGACAAAAAGAGAGATTTATTTACTAAAGCTACTTTACTGTATACCACAGCAGACAAAATTATCATGTATGATCAGGTAAAAATCGTTTTCTCTTTTTTTATAAATCTTTTCCAAATTTTTGGTTGATTACTTTACAAAGAATTTTGCTAATTTTGGTTACAGAATCACTTGCTTGGAAGAGCCTACTTTTGTTTGCTCGAGGGTGACAAAATGGAGCAGGCTGATGCCCAGTTCAACTTTGTATTGAACCAATCTCCCAATAATATTCCATCTCTGCTTGGTAAAGCCTGCATTGCTTATAATAAAAAAGATTATCGAGGTGCTCTGACTTTCTATAGGAAAGCATTGCGAACTAATCCACGGTGCCCTGCAGACATTAGAGTTGGCATGGGACATTGTTTCATGAAACTAAATAATCATGAAAAAGCACGCTGCGCGTATGAAAGAGCTTTGCAACTTGATGGACAGTCTGTAGGAGCATTGGTGGGGCTTGCAATATTGGAACTGAATGACCAGGATCCTGAAAGTATCAAAGCTGGTGTACAGATGTTATCCAAGGCATATACCATTGATTCAACGAATCCAATGGTGTTGAACCATTTGGCAAATCATTTCTTTTTTAAGAAAGATTACAACAAAGTCCAACACTTGGCTTTACATGCATTTCATAATACAGAAAATGAGTCAATGCGAGCAGAGAGTTGTTACCAACTAGCTAGATCATTCCACGTTCAGGGTGACTATGATCAAGCCTTTCAGTATTACTATCAAGCAACTCAATTTGCTTCACCCATTTTTGTGTTACCACATTATGGATTGGGACAGATGTACATGTATCGCGGAGATAATGAGAATGTAAGTTTGACTGATTATATCTTCTACTAATGATACATCTCAATGCCAAATTTACTTACCGTACACTACTATTTCAGGCAGCGCAGTGTTTTGAAAAAGTCTTAAAGGCTCAGCCAGAGAACTACGAAACAATGAAAATTCTTGGTTCATTGTACGCCAATTCTACATCTCAGTCAAAGCGGGACATTGCGAAAAATCATCTACGCAAAGTAACTGAACATTATCCAGACGACGTTGAAGCTTGGATTGAACTCGCGCAAATCTTGGAACAGAGTGATCTACAAGCCTCTCTTAATGCTTACGGAACGGCGACTCGAATATTAAATGAAAAGGTTCAAGCGGACATTCCACCAGAAATTCTAAATAATGTAGCAGCGCTGCAGTATAGGTATGTCATTTCTTTTCATATACATATTTTTTCAAATATTAAACATCATCCAATCTTTAACGTAATAAAAAATAATAAAATAATATTTTTAGATTGGGATGTCTCGACGAAGCTAGAAAGAAATTGATGGAGTCGTTGGAGCGCTCTAAGGCCGATGCTGAACATGATCCAAGCTATTACAACTCCATAGCGGTAACGACGACATACAATTTAGCTCGCGTCTACGAGGCCCAATGCATGTTTGACAAAGCTGAAAAACTCTACAAAGACGTACTAAAGGAGCACCCAAACTACATCGACTGTTATCTGCGACTGGGTTGCATGGCCAGAGATAAGGGCCAAATCTACGAAGCCTCTGATTGGTTCAAGGACGCTCTTAGAATCGACAACGAGCACCCAGATGCCTGGTCCTTGCTTGGCAATCTCCATTTGGCCAAGCAGGAATGGGGTCCTGGTCAGAAAAAGTTTGAGAGGATCCTCAAAAATCCGTCTACTAACAACGACACCTATTCTCTTATCGCGCTGGGTAACATCTGGCTGCAGACCTTGCATCAGAGTGGAAAGGAGAAAGAGAGGGAAAAACGTCACCAGGACCGAGCTCTGGCAAACTACAAGTTGGTGCTGAAAACAGACCCGAAAAACATCTGGGCCACGAACGGCGTAGGATGTGTCTTGGCTCACAAAGGCTATATCAACGAGGCCCGAGACATTTTCGCGCAAGTGCGCGAAGCTACTGCAGAGTTTCCTGACGTGTGGTTAAACATTGCCCACATCTACGTCGAACAAAAGCAGTACGTCAGTGCCATACAGATGTACGAGAACTGCCTTCGCAAATTCTACATGTACCATCACGTGGAAATTCTAGGATACCTTGCGAGAGCTTACTTGAAAGCCGGCAAATTGAAGGATGCCAAGCTGACTTTATTAAAGGCTCGCAGAGTGGCTCCCCAAGATCCTGTGCTGCTCTACAACGTAGCTTATATCCTCCAGCGGCTCGCTACGATGATTTTGAAAGATGAAAAATCGACGCTGACTACGGTACTGCAAGCGGTACACGAGCTGGGACTGTCTCACAAGTACTTTCAATACTTGGGCAGCCACGGCGACAGAATGGAGCAGGTTGCTGAAGCCGAGGCCAGAAGGTGTCAGGATTTACTTTCTCAAGCACAGTACCACGTCGCCAGGGCTCGAAGACTGGACGAGGAGGAGAAGATGCTCAGGAAAAAACAGGAGGAGGAGAGGCAGGCGTTCAAGATGCGCCAGACGGAGGAGCAGCGCAAAATGGAGGAGATGCGGAAGCAGAAGGAGGAACAGATGCTACAAAAGCGTCAAGAGTACGTGGAAAAAACGAAAAACGCACTGGTCTTCGGAGAAATGCCCAACGAAAAGAGCGGAAAGAAGGGCAAGAAAGGCAAGACCGAGGAGTACATCAGCGACAGTGGTGGCTCGGGCAACGAGGTCGACGGTGCCGAAGGAGAAAGCTCGCGCGAGAAAAAACAACGAAAGAAAAAGTCTAGCGATCACAAAGAGAGGAAGTCTCGTGGAAAAGGAAAACGGAAGCGAGACGACGACAGTGGAGGTAAGCATCGTGCTGTTAATACAGTCAGAAAATAATTACTTACTCTGTACCTTAATAATATTTTCATTAACTGTTTCATTACTCTTGCATAGGTTCAGGGGATGACAAGCCGAAGTCAAAACGCGGAAAGAAAAGTGGTGGCAGAAAGGAAAAATCATCGAAGAAGTCGAACAAGGAGTATTCGGTGCCGAAATCCCGCATCATTTCCAAAGAAACTATCTCCACAGACGAGTCGGAGAGCGATAACGAGCGCTCGAAAATCAAGAGCGGGGATGAAAGTGACTCGGGTGTACCGCGCGGCAAACGTCGCATTGCCTCAGATTCCGAAGGCTCGCGAGCCTCGCGCTCGAGATCGCGTTCCAGATCAGGTTCAGGCTCTCGATCAGGTTCGGGATCGAGATCGCGTTCGCGTTCAGGCTCGGGATCGAGATCGAGATCGCGATCGCGCTCAGGCTCGAGATCGCGATCGCGCTCTGGCTCGAGATCAAGATCGCGTTCGCGCTCAGGATCGGGATCAAGGTCGCGCTCTGGTTCACGCTCCAAGTCCAGGTCGAGATCCCGATCAAGGTCAGGATCAAGGTCTGGCTCTGCTAGAAGTGATTCAGGATCCAGAGCTGGCTCGAGGTCAAGATCAAGGTCCAGATCCAAATCAGGTTCAAGATCAAAGTCGAGAAGCCGATCCAAATCAAGATCACACTCGAGATCTAAATCAAGATCGAAGTCGAGAAGCCGATCAAAATCAAGATCACACTCGAGATCTAAATCAAGATCCAAATCAAGATCCAAATCAAGATCTAAATCAAGATCAAAATCAAGATCAAAATCGAGATCTAAATCTAGATCAAAATCGAGATCAAAATCGAGATCGAGGTGAGTATTGACAAATTTCAGTTGAAAAATTTTCTTAAGTTTAGTATCAATCAAAAAGTATTAATGGATATATATATTAATTTTCAGATCCAGATCAAAATCAGGATCGAGAAGTGGATCGAATTAGAGCAAAACGAAATGTTCTTTCATTGTTTTTAGAATTATTTTTTAACAAAATTCTGAAGTTTACAGTTTGAAAGATTCAAAACAACTTGTATTGGTCTCAATTCTCCACAAAGAAAAAAATTAATAATTGCTTTATATTAATTAGATTATTAAACAAAAAGCCTAGTACTGTTTTGTTTCTTATAATTTGTCAATTATAAGACATGTCTAATGTTAATTTTGTGACATCGTATATAAGTATCCATTATCATGTTCCGAGATAAAAGAAATAAAATAAAATTTTATCACAGCTTGGATCGAAATAGGTAATGGGACTTTTTTAAAATTGGACAGCAATTTTTTTGTTAGTTAATTTGAGATGGATAAGAATTTGAAATTAAATCCAAGAAAAATTTGTAAAATTTTTTGCAACTACCTTGATATTTTTGATTTATTTTAATAATATGTAAGATGTACAATTGAAATGTAGTAATAAGCAAACTATGCTAGGATTAAAATTTGTTTCCTAACGTATTCATTGAGTTTTTATTCTGTTTAAATCCTATTCCTTGAAAATACGATATCTACACTCAATTAATATTTTGTATCCTAAGACTTTACAAAGTAATATTAATTACTACTAAATAAATTTAATCTAATATACTTGGTAAAAAAAACTTCTTCAATATCCACAGACTCGTCGTATTATAGATCAAAAAATTGTGAATTCGATGCTTGTATTTTTGTTTTTGTAGTTAATTTTGCATCAGTTAACATTTCTTCTGATGAATTTCACGTGAACCGGATGAGAAGGTTGCAACACAATATACGTTTCGAGTTTCATATTTGCCGTGAGATCAACAGGCTTGACGTAAAAGTTGTATAAAATGTGAGCAAGCATTGCCTTTAGTTCGAGCATGGCAAATTTCTGGCCTGGAAATATTGTAATTAATAGATTCTTATAAGTGTACGTACATACAAAACTAGCAAAGTAGTCTGATAATTCAGCTATAAATGCATAAAGTTCGCATATAGACGTGGGAAAAAAACAGTTATTACCAATGCAGTTGCGAAGACCAGCGCTGAATGGTATATATGCAAATGGATGTCGTTTTTTTGCATTTTCCGGCAAGAATCTGTCTGGATCGAACTTATCTGGTTCTGTCCAGTGTCTAGGATCCCTTTGAGTATCATAAGTCAAGAATAGAACATCAACTCCAGCGGGAATCAGGTACTTCTCTACAAACATTGTTGCAGTCATTTATCAGTTCATTTCCCATTATTGATATATTTTTGTAGTATTTATAAAAATAAATATTACTTAGTTGAACGTCTTCGTCCATGTAACGTACGAATTGTGAAATAGGTGGATACAGTCGTAGAGTTTCTTTGATACATCGATCCAAGTATTCAAACTTTTGAATTTCCGTGATATTTAGTTTGCCTCCGTTTTCTTCAAAGTGTTTTATAACTTCCGCTCTTGCTCGATCCTCGATTTACAGGTAAATATATATATATTTACATTGATGAAAATTATTACTCGTTTTTATATTAATAAATTGTTTACTTTGTAATTACCTGTATTTCAGGATTTTCAGCTAACAACATCATCATAAATGTCATTGTAACCGCGGTTGTATCGTGACCCTGCAAAATTTAATTTCTTGCGTCTTTACGAGTATTCATGCTTATACGCATAAATGAACTATTGTATATATAATCTGATACCCACAGCGACCGTAAATATGTCCACCTCTTCTCTGACACCTTTTGCGTCAATGAGGCCTTCTCTTTCTGCTGATAACAACACGTCGAGCATGACCAGCCTTTTTTTACGTCCTGCGAGTAATTCGGGACAATATTTCAATTTAAAATCAACGTAAGAAAATCACATGTTATACTTACCGTCTGCAACGTCATCGCTTTCGGTATCAACATCATCCACGAAACTTTGATACGACCGATTTTCTGAGGCATGCTTGTTGTAGTACTCTCTCCGTTCTTGAATTACCTATTTAGAAAAATTGAATTAATTGAAAAATATTTAATGAACCAAAATCTATCTAAAACCATGACGAACTTTGTTAGTAAAATTATGAAGTATGTTGATAGCGCGATTCTGTTTCCAGCCGATGGGTAAAAAATTCATCATCCAATCTCTGATGTATGGTCTTGTCGATCTGCACAAATTAAAAAAAAAAATTGTTCAATCATGCACTTAATAGTTCGAACTGAAAGCGTCATTTACCTGTAGATAACCATATCATACATGACATGAAGTGCTCCCTTGTACTGCTGAACCAGTTTCTGGTCTAATTTGTTGAGATCAACGCCGAATGCTGATTCTGTACATACATCAACGAACTCATGAAATACAAAATTAATGACAATAAGACAAGTATATAAATATATCGTTCGCCTCTGGGGATAAAATACCACAAATAATTTGTAACATCAGATCCGAAAAGAGCGGCACAAGGTCTAGAACGTATTCATCGCCGTGCGATTTAATTTTCTCTACGAATTTCTCGGCATGTTCGCCTGAAATCTTGACGTATTTTTTCATGATGTTGAAGTGGAAGCCGGTATTTACAATTTTCCGACGGTGAATCCATTTCTCACCTGCACAGTAGAATTTTTATTCTGTGAATAATTGGAATAAACTGAAGTGGCCTATTCAAATAATATGGAAATTTACGCACCACCACTTGTGAGAAGACCTGTCTCTAGCCATTTTAAGGCTAGCTCGTATACAGCTCTTTTATTTAAATTAGCTTTGTTCGTAAGTAGTATCTGAAACGTGACCAATCACATTTTTACAGTAAATTTATCGCCGTGAAATATATCATGTTATCAATTATATCTATAATATATATATATATATATTTGCACCTCTATGTCATCTGGATCACGAACGGCCACCCACACACGCGTAAAAAACCATATTCTTGTTATGGTGTATTCTTTGGCAAGGCTACGCATGATATTCCATAATTGATCTAAATTTGAAATACACAAAATTATTTATTTAATTATTAAAATTCGATTAATACTTATTTATGCGCTATAACCTTTGTCACCCATCAAACTTAACATATTTCCGAGGAATGGCAAAGGTCGCATTCCTGGCACTTTGTCGACGATCCTGCCCATACGACGATAACGGATCCATGCGTGAAAAATAACTAAGCCAAATAGAATCAACGCTAAGTACACTGACGTCATGATGGAAAACTCGTTATTCGCGAAAAACTCGTTATCGCGAAAAACGCGTTAATGCGTTTGATTCGAAGTCAGTCTGCGGCTGCGGTCGCACATCAACTGACCGTTGCCAGCATACTAGTTTAACACACAATATCGGCATTGACTTATAGTCTCGGATTTAAAAACTCGACGACCTCTACCGCGACTGAAGTTGAGTAAAAAGTGTTGTCGACATTCTCTAGATACACATCATGCTTGATGGTGTAGATTCGGAAAGTTTTATAAAAATGTTCATCTCTATGACGCCGAGTATAAAAAATTTGTATGTAATCATGAAAGTTTTTCAATCGGGCTATTATTACACCGTTGTAGTAGTCTTCTCAGTTCGATAACCATTTTTCTCTAAGATTTTTAATTTAACTAATGAACTATTGTTGTTACAATGAATATACGCATTTTTGTAATCTCAATTTGTGATTACATAATCGACATAATAGTAGTATATTTGATTTTCTATACCTTTTCCATTCTAGACATATTGGCATGTATTACATCATAATATATATTCTACAATCAAAAATGAATATGTAAAACAGTTTAGAGATGCTAGAATGGTTTCTTTTATCTTAGAAAGTTTTAAAACTTGTGTCCTTGATCAAGAATATACTGGATATATGCTAAATGCGAGAAGTGTGTTGAAATGTGGAACTGCTGTAGTATAGTAGATGTAATTTTATCATTTGCTTTTGAGCGTCGATATAATGTGACATCGATGTTCTTGCATAGTCTGTTGCAAGTACATAGCAATATAAGGTTTACATTTTATATTTAAGTTATTGTTTCGATATTTGTTTAAACAAAATAGTTGATTCAATGCGTTTTAAATATTTGATGGCCCTGAAAAGGGCCGATTGTTGTAGTCAATGAGTCAAGTTTAAATATTTAAGAGCTTTTCTCAGTCTTCTTAGGCAAGAGAACTGCCTGGATGTTAGGCAAGACACCACCCTGGGCGATTGTAACTCCGGAGAGAAGTTTGTTAAGTTCCTCGTCATTGCGGATGGCCAACTGGAGGTGACGAGGAATGATTCTCGTCTTCTTGTTGTCGCGAGCGGCGTTGCCAGCCAACTCGAGGACCTCAGCGGCCAAGTACTCCATGACGGCGGCCAGGTAGACCGGAGCGCCGGCACCAACGCGCTCGGCGTAGTTGCCCTTCCTCAACAGACGATGGATACGTCCGACGGGGAACTGGAGTCCAGCCCTGTTGGAGCGGGTCTTTGACTTGCCCTTTATTTTGCCACCACCTTTGCCACGTCCAGACATGATGAGATATAGGGAGTATAAGGTACAACTCGCTAAGCAGACGAAGCTAGTGTATCTGTTGATACTTGCAGGCAGGAGCTACTCTTTTATTCTCTCCGGCGGCCCTGCGCCGAGCCATCCATTGTGCGCGTTCGCGGAGTAGAGGGGGAGCGCGACAGATGAACGGTTAGGCGCAGCTGCGGCGGCCCAAATAAAAGAGCGTCGACAAACGCGGCCCGACAGCATTCAGTCTACGTCCGTAAACCGAATACCATCGTCGCCATGGCACCCAAAGCAAGCGGAAAGGCAGTTAAGAAAGCCGGAAAGGCCGTCAAAAACATCACCAAGGGTGACAAGAAGAAGCACAAGAAGCGCAGGAAGGAGAGCTACGCTATCTACATCTACAAGGTGTTGAAGCAGGTCCACCCTGACACCGGAGTCTCCAGCAAGGCCATGAGCATCATGAACAGCTTTGTAAACGACATCTTCGAGCGCATCGCCGCCGAGGCTTCGCGCCTGGCTCACTATAACAAGAGGTCCACCATCACCTCCCGGGAGATTCAGACGGCCGTTCGACTTCTGCTCCCCGGTGAACTGGCCAAGCACGCTGTGAGTGAAGGCACCAAAGCCGTCACCAAGTACACCAGCTCCAAATAAATTGGAAGAAATGACAATTTAACTATTTGACAATTTAAACAATCGGCCCTTTTCAGGGCCATCATAATATTATAACGTACAGACAAGTTATTAGTAATTATTTTAAGTTAAAATATTTACTCCATCAAATAGCTGCTTGTGTAAAATTCAATTAACCTTCATGATCAGCGTTATAAAAAATACATCTAGCCAGCGATAGTTGGTAAACAGGGAAATTGAATATTTGAACCTAATTTTACAAATACTAGATAGTCGTATTTAGTGTTTGCGGAAAATTGCCAGGAAATTGCTAACGCTAAATGCAGACTCGTTAAAAATAATTAAAATACATTATTTTGTAAATACATAATTTTATTATTTAAATGATAACTTAAGTATATTCCAACGTATAAAAATTTGGTGGCCCTAAAAAGGGCCGATTGGTTCGAATTATGAAAAGAAAGGTCATATGATGATTTAACCGCCGAATCCGTAGAGGGTGCGGCCTTGTCTCTTCAGAGCGTAGACAACATCCATTGCAGTGACTGTCTTCCTCTTGGCGTGCTCGGTGTAAGTGACAGCGTCACGGATCACGTTCTCAAGGAAGACCTTGAGAACTCCACGAGTTTCCTCGTAGATCAGTCCAGAGATACGCTTAACACCACCACGTCTAGCCAGACGGCGGATGGCGGGCTTGGTGATACCCTGGATGTTGTCGCGCAATACTTTGCGATGGCGCTTGGCTCCTCCTTTACCCAAGCCTTTACCTCCCTTTCCACGTCCTGTCATTTTGATTTAGTGCAGGAGAACTGTTCACAGAGCTACGAGAAACGACGATCTAATGGCATTTTTGGTGGGCCGGGGCCCTATTTATAGACCAGCAGCTGAAGTTCCCCTTCCAAGCATCTAGCTACACCGAGTTTCCCCTTCTACTGCTCTCTAGAACAGCTGCGTCGCGAGAGGGCATAAATATAGCCGTACAGCGTTCGTCGAGTATCATTTTCGTCTCGTCAGTCGAACGTTGCGAATATCTTCTCTACCATGGCACGTACCAAGCAGACCGCTCGCAAGTCTACTGGAGGAAAGGCTCCTCGCAAACAGCTCGCCACCAAGGCCGCTCGCAAGAGCGCCCCTGCGACCGGCGGTGTAAAGAAGCCCCATCGCTATAGGCCTGGAACTGTGGCTCTTCGTGAGATCCGGCGCTACCAGAAGAGCACGGAGCTCCTGATCCGCAAGCTGCCCTTCCAGCGCCTTGTGCGTGAGATCGCTCAGGATTTCAAGACCGACCTGCGATTCCAAAGTTCAGCGGTCATGGCCCTGCAGGAGGCTAGCGAGGCCTATCTCGTCGGTCTCTTCGAGGACACCAACCTCTGCGCCATTCACGCCAAGCGCGTTACCATCATGCCTAAGGATATCCAGCTGGCGAGACGTATTCGTGGAGAACGTGCCTAATTAATTTCTATTTTTTTATTATTATCCTTTACAATAATCGGCCCTTTTTAGGGCCACAAATATTTTTAAACGAGGAATTTCTATTAATTTTCAAAATATTACTTAATTCTTTAACTATATATCTGTACAATTATATGAAAATTAGTACGAGGACCTAACTAAGAATCCGTCTTAAACAAAATTTCAAAATTATGTGTCGTCATCGCTCGATAATGCTTTTTGAATCAATACGTATACGACGAACAAGATTAGAATATAAAAATTTCCTTATCTCTGCTATATTTATTTACGAGAAAAATTGAAATACCCGTCTTAAATTGTTTTAAAAGAGAATTTTTTACTCAATATTAATTTAAAACATTTATAATTCTAATGCCTATTCTGTCAAGTCATTTCCACAAACCATCACACGTGATTATATATTTTACTATACATGAAATTCATTGTGCTTTATTTTGACGAAATACGGTTATTTTTATTTTGTTCAAGGGTAATATATCTATGTGTTTCTAAATATAATTTAGATGTTTATCTACGATATAAATATTAGTACGATGCATATTATGATTTATAAGGGTTCATTTTTGCAATAATAGGTATTAGATAGTTGTAGCTACGTAAATATATATTGATGGCCCTGAAAAGGGCCGTTTGGTTTATAGAGAAAAAGATAGGCCCTAAGAAGGGCCGATTGAATATTCATTGTTTACTTCTTGGCTGCAGCTTTTGGTTTGGCAGCTTTGGGCGCCGCGACCTTCTTTGGCTTAGGTGCCTTGGGCTTCACGGCAGCCGGTGCTTTTCCGCTCTTTTTGGCCTTTGCAGGAGATTTGGCAACTTTGGCGGTCTTGGCGGCTTTGGGCTTTTCAGCAGCTTTGGGCTTTTTAGCGGCAACTGCTTTCTTTTCTCCCGCTGGCTTCTTAGCAGCCGGTTTTTTGGTTGCCGCTTTATTCTCGCTAGCTGGTTTCTTCGCTGTTGGCTTCTTAGCGGCTGCAGGTTTCTTCACGACCTTCTTCTCACCCTCGACTTTGCCAGCGAGCTTGAAGCTACCGGAAGCTCCGGATCCTTTAGTCTGCACGATCACCTTTTTCTCGACAGCGGATTTCAGGTACTTTCTAATGAAAGTCGACTGCTTGTCGACATCGCACTTGTAGGTAGCGGCGATGTACTTCTTGATGGCTTGAAGGGACGATCCTTTTTTGTCCTTGAGAGCGGTGATGGCAGCCAGGACCATCTCGGCCGCTGGAGGATGAGTGCGGGGCTTCGGGGGCTTCTTGGCTGCTCCGGTCTTCTTGGCCGCTGGGGCCTTCTTCGGCGAGGCCACCGCTGGTGCAGCGGGGGCTGTTTCGGCTACTGCGTCGCTCATGATGCTCGGTGGATTATTTCTCGAAGTCGCTGGTCGCTATACTGGGACGGCACTGCAGAGAATGATAGCTCGATCGTTGTTGACGCCTGTTTTATTCTGCGAGCGCGGACCTCAGAGAGAGCCCGGGAGGTTAGTTCGAGTCTCGGTTCACTGTCCGCCGTGATCATTTTTGCCATCCTCTCAACTTTTTCGTCATATTTCAATGTTATAAACATTCCGGGGGAGATCTTGAACAGCGATAAACGAGAGTGCAAGTATTGAACTTTGATGTTCAACTGCTGAAAATCGAGCACGCATTGGTGGAACAGATTTAATAAGATATTTTCGATGAGGTATATTTTGAGAGTAGTGACATTGCACTACATAATTGTTAATAATTATTTGAAAAATCAACATAAATATCCATTTACTTATTTTTATGAAAGCTTAATAGCCGTATTAACATTGCAAATGAAACGTTACTCTACTTTTTAACAAATAAAGCTGCAATTATCAAATTTTGTCGGATTGAACTAGGAGGTTTTCTGCATACAAGTGAATCTAGGGTCATCAATAAACCTGCTGGAGACTGTCCATAACCCTTTATTGCTATTGTTTTTAGTTTATAATATAAATGATTAAAATTCTCATTGAATGTGAAATAATTACCTATTTATTCATGTTTATTTGATTGGATTTTGTCCCCAATAATTTATTTTTCTTTCCTCGCAACATACCATATACACCTATACATAGACACGATATTTTTTGCATTGATAGATTAAAGTAATTTTATTCTATAAATGTTATGAACTGTCTCTTTTAGAGTAAATATTTAATTGAAATGCACGGTTGAATTTATATTAGAATGTTTGATATTTGGAAGTGTAACACGGAGATCCAAAAAATAGGCCACTTATATGAAGTTTTATTTCTTTCTTTTTTTTTTTTTTTTTAACTTTGATCATCCATTTATTTTATTTGTGTATATATTAAATCTCTGTTTTTGTTAAAATTTCAATTTCTTAAATGATATACCTGGTTATAATCAGAAAAATAATAAAAAGACGACGAGCGAATTATCCAATATTCAACTGTTTTGTCTGAGTTACTTCAAAATAGTTCAATTGTATATATAATTGTACACGGTAATTGTACACGCATGTATCTTCTTATATATGATTTTCTACTGCTATAACTTTTTCCAGGTATATTTATTTATTCAACTTTTTGACAATTTTAAAAGAGTGAATTTAATGAAAGTCTAATCGATTCACTTTTGATCAGGTGACCGACAATCAAGACCGAAGTCCAGTATGATTGTACTTGAACGTGGTATTTTGACATACGATTCAAGTTTATGTTCATATCTAGTTTTATAAGTAATTTACATTGCAATAATATGTATTCAAAACTCCCGCGTTTTGGCGACAAATGCGTGCAGGGGATCGCTCCCACGGCACTATATATACCCTTGCGTAAGTCAGGAGTAGGGATGTCCGCCATGTTGGTTGGAGCGAGAGAGAGAGAGAGAGAGAGAGAGAGAGAGAGAGAGAGAGAGAACGAACGAGCGCATGTCTCGTTCTGCCAGTCGCATAACGTTTCTGACGCTTGAAGCCTTGAACTAAGTAGCAAGTCGCACAATAAAGCGCAAGTTGATTTCCGAAGAAGCTGGTGGTTATTTCTAACCCTGAGGCTCCCGTCCTCGAGAGAGTAGGACTCTCATCTACGTCATCCCCGACGCTCGATCCTGCACTAATCCCAAAATCTATGCAGTGGAAAGCGACTACAGAGCAGCTTATTTATACAATATTTGCAGTCTTCTGTTTGAGTCTGCTCTTAGCATATATAAGTATGTACAAGTTCTGACAAAAGTTTCGGATTATGATAAAGTGATGTTATTTTAAAAAAAAAGAAGTTTTCAATCATGACTACTAAAAATCCATCGCGTGGAATTTACGATCAGTGTTATAAAGGCTCTAGTTTGGTGAATATCAATTCTAAATTTGACGAGTACAGAAACATTATAGCTACATCCAAATTTCACAATCATTATGAACGCAACGATTCCAGCTATATTACTAATGTCAGTAATGTGAGCGAAGAAATGTCAGACCTGCTGGATAGCCATTGTAGCATCGACCATTTGACAGTAGACGGTGAACTGAGTAAAATGTCCAAGTCTTCTTACGAGTGGTGCAAAGATCCAGCTGATCCATCAATTCTTGACAGTATTCAGTTGAAGACTGTGAAAAATACAATGCGCAGAAATCAGCTGAAAAATCATCAAGTGCACGCCAAGTATAGGAGTGAAAAACCTATTGTAAGTTTTAAATGTTATATTAATGAGACGGAACTGTATTTTTTTCTTTATTACAAATGTACTGAAATGTTTCAGATATACGAACCATCAGCATTGCCTCATTCAAATGGATCACTGACGCCAGAAAAAGACATTTTAGTTTTTGTTAGAGTATATGTGCCGTTTACCAGTCGGCACAAACAAAGCACAGGTGCTTTGGGAAAGCTGTGTCTGGACAGCGTTATTGCACTATATGGCTCTCAAACCTTAGATAAATTAAGAGATAAAATAATGTGTATCTCAGATTATTCGGTTTCTGTAGACTTGAGTGATGCACCAGTCAGGAAAAAGACTCAAAATGCAAAGGTATTTTGATTCAGCATTTGCTATATTTACTTTTGTGAAAACAGTATTTAAAAAATAATTCTTAGTTATTGAGCTGAATTAATAACATATACTTAATGTCAACATTGTTTCATATTTTTGTAGGAAGTTTACAAATCGGGTTTCTTTTTTATTGAAGACACATTTTATAATGATTGCCGAGATCCTAATAACAAGGATAACAGCCAAACTATAAGAGAATGGGCAGAGAGTCGAAATTATGGCACATATAAGGTCGCGAAAATGGAAGACACAAAAATAGAAAGTCTTACGTTGAAATTTGGATTTCCTTGGGTATACCAACATCAGGGAGACTGTGAACACTTAATTTCCTTCAGTGATGCAAGGTATGGTGTCATAAAATCAACTAAACATATTTTCACATTTTATAATACCTAATATTAACTTTTTATGTTTTCAGATTAGTGAATGCTACAGAAGAATTGAATAAGGATTGTTATCCCAGGATAGTGAGAATTAAGCCAAGGCCTAATCGTTATTGTATGACCTGTGGGATATACAGCGTCACCTGGGTTACCACAAGAAATAGTAGATTGCCACACAACCCTTGTTTATTTTGTGACTCATGTTTTAAGTCATATAACTATATCAAGGGTAAAAAAATTGGTAACTTCCAGGCGTTTCCATATCCATATGACAATGACTTGCTACAGCCAAACTATGTTGAATCTATGAGGATGAAACCAACTACTTCAGTCTCGCAAGTAAAAGCAAAAGAAGCACCTTCTTTTAAAACAGAATACCTTCAAATGAATTTTACAGATTGACGTTTTTTAAAATTTTATTTATATTATTGTTTTTAATTTAATGTTGTTTAATTTATTTAAATTTTCTTTAGCAGTCTGTGAATGTGGATTCAGTATTAAGGCTTTTTTGTACATAATTTCAGCTTTGTTATATTTTTTCCATCTGTGGTATAAAACTCCTGCAGAGTAAATTGTATATAAAAATAATGTTAAGTATGCACTTTTAAATATGAAGACTGAGAAATATATATTTTTAAAAAATATTATTGATGATAAAGAGTTATTACCTAGATTAGTATAATAACTTGGATTATTAGGTTCTTCAGATATTGCTATTTTAAAATGATGCTCAGCTTCTTCAAAGCTTCCTTTTTTTCCGAGTATATTTCCTACGTTGAAATGTATTGAAGGATCTCTTGGAATAAGAAGTAATGCTTGCTTTGCTACTTCCAATGATTTTTCTCTCTTTCCCATATTATCATATAATAAAATCGTATTTATCCAAGCACGACGATGTAGTGGTTTCTGTTTGATTGTGATTTCCCAAGCTTTAAATGCCTTGTCGTACTCTTTTTTAGATAAATACTAGAACAAATATTAACAATACATTTCGTAACTCTAAAAATGATGACAGTTTAAAATTGGAGGTCATTAAAATTACCAAAAGTCCTAAATTATAATAACAATCTGGGTACGTATTCCTCTGTGATATAGCAGTGATGTAACTCTTTTCAGCCTCTTCGTACTTGTTAGTCGCAGAAAGTACAATTCCCAAATTCATCCATGCTGCAGCAAAGTTGTTCCTAGAAAGATCATTTTACTTTTAGCAAGTTTTAAATAAGTATTATAGAAATGTGAAATTTTGTCATCTTACTGTAATTCAACAGCTTTACTTAAAAGTTCTTCAGCTTTATCATATGCATCCTCATCTTTGTATAAATTTCCTAGATTATTCATAGCCTGAGCATAGTCAGGATTCAATCTAAAATATAACACTTTTTAGTAACATCTGGAAGCTATGTAATGTAGTAAATAAAAATGACTCAATGTAACTTACTTTATAGCTTCTTCATATTTTAACTTAGCATAGTCAGTGAGTCCTCTATCAGCAGCGTTTTTACCCACATTGTAGTGAACTTTTGCATTCAAAGGACAAACATTCAATCCAGATTGAAATAATTCAGTTTCTGTTTTCCACTGACTGCTTCTCATCCAGGAACGTGCAAAGAATACAATGAGTAAGGCACAATAGGATGCTGATACTATCTTAGGGTACATCACATTAGCAGAAAGTTGTTTTAAACCTATAGCTAATAATAAACAGTAGCCAGCAGAAGGAATGTATAAAGTTCTTTCTGCCAAAACAAACCCAACTTTAAAAAATAAATTACTGGCTGGCAAAAATGGAATAATTAACACAGCCATGCTCATTAGAATGTATCTGTAAAATAAAAAAAATCATGATTGAGGTTTTGGTAAATAATGATGACAATATCTATGCGATGTGTAAAATATTGATTTAAAGAATAACGCACCTTATTAATTGAGAATTTCTGTTAGAAAAAATGCCTATAGAAAATACTCCAAAAGATAACCATAACAATATAACGAATCCAATTCTCAAATCTATACCGTTGATAAGAGGTACACAGCCCATAGACCAATCAAAACATAGCCACACAGGACAGATCAGCAACCATACATTTAAGCAATAAATGTAATTGTAATTAACAATTCGCAAATAAAGATTATCTATAAATGACGCTGGGTTGTCTACTGGCTTGAATGTTGGTTTTGAAAATTCCATAATTATAAATCTTAATAAGATAAGTAATACGCCAGCCAATACTAATACTGTAATACGGATCACAAATGCTGATTTTATTTCATAAAATCTTTTTACATCGTTCCATGAGTATCTTAGTTTCAAGACTTCTAAGAGATCAGTTGGCAGTACTTTGTTTACAATAATCAAATCATAAATTATGCACACACCCTGCAAAAAATTTAATATATATATTTATATTATATTCAATTCAACACTTTATTATACGTCTAATACTTACAAGAATAGTGATTCCAGTCTCTTTACAGAACATTGCTATAGCGCTATTCATAATGCATAGCACTATACAGTTATACTGAATAATAAAAGAATCAGAGTGAATGCACTTATAGTACGATAATATCGACAGCCACATGAATAATCCACACAAAACATCTGCTCTACCTACGAGACCAGCAACCTAAAATTCACAACATTACGCAAGAATAAACTAAAAAGCAAATATTTCAATTATAACGCATACCGCTTCTGTATGCACAGGGTGTACAGCAAATAGTAATGCAGCCCAAAAAGATATCTGTGGTTCCTTCCAATCCAAAAGAATTTCAAATATGAATAAGGTCATAATGCAGACAATGATGTGCAAAATGATGTTCACAGCATGAAAATCGGTAGGATCCAAGTATCCTTTAAACCAGTAATGCATTCTGAAATATAAATAAATTCGCTATCAACAATCCTATCTCTCAGCAAAATGAAAGGTTGACATTTATACCTGAAGGATAAAATTGTCAAGGGTCGGTAAGACTTGTGGCTATGTTTATGAGATAATTTGGTCCCCCAAAAGTCATTCTGAAAGAGTTGATACAAAGGTGCCTCTCGAACATCTTCGTTATTGACTATTGCCTCAGAATCATCAAATACAAAGTCACCGTAGCGAGAACTGGAGCAGCAGAGCGATGCGACGATGATCAATGTCACAGAGATGGTTAAGTTGCGAGCTGTTGTTAAACGTAAAATTTAGTTACGATGATAGAGTGTCTAAAAAGTCGTCTTTACGGGATTAATTTATTAATCTTCACCTGGAAGTGCCAACCTCGGTTGGCTTCTGCTAGAAATCCTATACATTTTTGAAAATCCACATGATCCTTCCTGCAGAACTTAAAATCTACGTTTGACCCGTAAAAATGCGCGAAAAAAAATACATTTCATCTCTGAATAAAGCCTACATCTCTACTTTGTACGTTCGGGCGTTTGCCGAGGTTATATTTACGCATCAGCTGATAGCTACCAGATCAACAGCTGATGCGCTTTACTGCCGTTAGATTGGCAATATCGAAATATTCGTCGCTCGGAGGCAAAAAAAGTTCCTATTCAGTGGATCAGTCTGCAGTTTCGTAAATCAACCACATGTATACTTGATGAAAAATCGACTAAACTTTTTTATTAGAGTTATGCTGACTTAACGACTAAAATTGCAAGATAAATGAGCTTCTTAAAACAATAAATCACTGGCATTCCTTCCGCTCGCAAGGTTTTTTCCTCGGTACGAAGCAGATCCTGGTGTTTCTGTGCAAGTTCATCCTCTGCCTGAAAATCGGGTAAATCGTAGCGAGCAGTAGGAATCCAATGCAGATGCCCTTGAAGCAGACGAGTTTCCGACAGTCCCAGTCCTGATTCGACGTCCACACGAGGAATTCGACCACGTCCTTGGCCATCTGCGACTTGTAGGCCGGTGTACCGTCGTCGTAGTCCACCAGACCGTCCTGCAGCATCTGCCCGACGCAAATATGTATATCCGCAGATATGAACTGTGAAATCGCGCGTAACGTATTCGAAAGCTAACCTCGGCCATGCCGATGGATCCACCTTCGAAGTACGGATTGAAGGCCTGACCATCTCGGAGCTCGACGCCAGCCGGTGGTTCCGTGTAGCCGGTGAGGAGGCCGAAGACGTAGTCGCGGCCTCGGGGTCGAGCGTTGATCACGTAGCTGAGATCGACGGGGTAGGCGCCGTTGTTGGCGGCTCGAGCTGATTCTTCGTTGGGGTAAGGCGAGGGCACGCGGTCTGGAAGCTTGCAAGGCCGAGTCGAGTACTCGCCGTTCTCGTCGGGGCCGTCTTCGACCTGAGCGTGTTTTAATTTTTCGAATTCTTGCTATAATATATAATATATAAGCATTGATCGATATGCGGGATTTTTTCTTTTGCATCGATTGAAACCTCGTATTCGGCGGCGATGTCGCGAGCTTCCTCTTCGGTGAAGCAGACGTCGACGAGGTCCTTGAAGGAGACGTACTTGACGCTGTGACAGGCGGAACAGACGGTTTTGTAGACCTGCCAACCACGACGAATCGCCGAGTGATCGAGAGAGGACAGAGCTCCGCGGAAAGTCCAGGGATGGTCCGGCGGGTGAACCGACGTGTGGCCCGCTTCCAACGCCGATCTATATATTATATTTTCAGTTTTGTGAAACTAATTTCGCGTATTTTTCATTATGCGTATATACGAAGTATATACCTGTCGAGCGCATAGAGGACGGTCGCGGCTGCTCCGGTCAGGATACCGAGGCAGGTCTTGGTCGCTCTTCCGAGCCACCTGCGAGCTCTCACAGTTCCGTCTTCGGATGCGCCGCTCGAGGTGAATATAACGCGCTTCGCCGTGGAGGAAAAGGATGATAAGCAGGACGCGCCTGCCCTAGACATGTTTTATATATACGCTTTTATACGGTGGAGGTTAAGTTGCCGATCTCCTTATGGGGGTATCGGCTGAAAGAGCAGACGATCGCTCGCTCCGTTCTACGTATATAGGTATATTTATTTTTATTTTGTTCGGCGTGAGAAATTGAAGTCATGGCTCATATCCTTCACTTAAGTAGAAAGACGCTTTTAATAGTAGAATTGCAAAAAGAGAGGATCATGCATACAGCACGTGATCGGCGGTCACATTATAATACATTGCGTATTTTTACAGCAAATTACTTTGACGAATGTTTAAATGAAATTGAAACATACGTCGTAGCATTATAATAAGCACAATTTAGCGACGAACCTGTAGAAATAACCTTCGAGCAATTTTAAATTACTCGTATCTACGTATTATCTTTTCGCCGAGCGTATTAAATATTATGTACATCATATTTTTGCTTCGAGGTCGAAATTCCATATATTGTATAAGAAGAATTTTCAAAGGTTTGCCTTGTCGACAATTTTTTTTTTTTTTTTTTTGCACTCTAGCGCAAAAACTTAATTATCGAAACGCGTACAGCAAAGTTCGATACTGTTGATGATAACTAAAATTTATAAATTACTCACCCAATTATGATATATTGCTTTATAAAAAGCGCTTGTCCGGCGACGAGGAAGTTAGAATTATCAAATAAAGCGATCCGTAAACTTCCCATACACGCACGGGCAATAGTGAGTAACGGCAAATTTTTAATTTTAATCTATACATTAATTGATTATAAACGATGATTTAAGAAAAAAGCCTACAAGCTACAACGAGACAAACGAACGATCATGCAGCGTTTTTTCTTACTACTGGCTGCAGTAGCGCTCATCGTCATCTCCTTATGTGGCAGCAGCTACGCGGTAAGATTTTTTTTTTTATTGTACATCTATAAATTTAGCAAACGTTATTTAGTATTGAAAAAAGAAGTGGATGAAAGTAAACATACATTTCAATCAATTGCAGCGTGAGTCGTACTACCCTGAAGTGCACTACGTTGATAATCCAAATACCGATCGTGGTTCATACGTTCCTATAGTACATTACGATCACACGAATCATCCTGATAATCCTTTCTAATTGAAGCACACTATGTCGACTGAAAGAGTTGCTTTGAATCGATACGGCTATTTTCTAAAAATAATGTAAAATTATCGACGAAACGTGTGTATTGGAAATAAATTCTGCGCTTTACTGCTGCAGTGTATCGAATAGAGTATAAAACTTTTAATAATTTTTCTGAACTATTTCACAACCGCCTCGTTGGGACACTTGAACTTTTACTCGTCACGATATCTTTGTTCCGCAAACTCAACGTTTCGACTAACCGGAAAGAAGCTTTGTAGCCTATGCGCAGGTACCGCGACAGCGGCTAATGATCCCATGAATAATGCAGCGCAGCTTTCAAGACGATCGATCATTTGCATCGATTGCTCTTAGCGTCTAATTCGATGCGTTTATCTTGGAAATATCTATCTGCGAGGCAGTTGCTCAAGTTCGCCAGTTACAAAAAGTTTTTTTCGGCTTTGCCGCGTAAACTCGCAAAAAGGAATTTTTTGGACGAACGATTGTCTCCACATATAATTCAGGGGATCAAACGATCGAAGCGTCAGCTTATATCAGTAAGTATATAAGTATTTTTCTGGCGGCGCTTAAACTACGAGAGCACGAGGAATATCGGTCTCTACTTTGCGAACTTGTTCGTTTCTTCCGTACACTTATAGTATATACAGTTCCGAAAGTGCGAGTCGGAAATTAATCTTCATCCGTACCCAGTGAGGAATTCGGAGAAGCCGTTGAGCTTCGAAAGCCTAACATCAGTCTACGTGTTTTTTCACCGGCTCATCGGGGTCTTACCTTTGGCTAACCGAGACTTTAGCTTCTCAGGCTGTCGCGCGCTTCTCGCTTACTTCGTCTTCGTCGGTATCGTCAACAGCGTTATGTATATTCGCTACGGCATTATCCGTCTCGTTCAGGTACCTATATACATATACATATATACTTTCAAAAAGCGCATCTCCATTTTTTCACACACACACACACACACATGCGCGACAAGGGCGCAGTGGAACTGGACAACGTGTTCGAGACGATGATGGTGGTGAGCACAGGATCGTGCGCTACTTCGAGCGCAAGACTTGGACGCTCTTCAAACTCCTGGTCGGGAGTTGCGTGCTGATCAACGTCTTCGCGACGGTGGCCTCGATCGCCGTGAGACTACCGTCCGAGGAGCCCAATAACGGTACCGAACGACGGGTGCTACCCTACAGGTATACGAGTTTCTCGAGTGCTATATAATTTCGCTTTATCGCTTTAAATATAATATAGCACACTCGAATAGCTGGTTCACCGAAGAGCGCGAGTACCGCTGGCTGGGCTACGAGCTGACCTTCGGACTGCAAGTGTTCATAGTGCAGCACGTGGGTGTGTGGTATCGGCGAGCGCCGATACGGCTGGGCCTTTGCTGATGATGATCAGCTGCGGTTACTTCGCAAGGCCCTGCAGGAGCGCTTGTTCACAGCGGCGGACAAGAACGAGATGTTTGCGCTCGAAGGCGATGCAGAGTTTCGGCAGACTCTCGTATCCTGCTCGAAATTTCATCAAAACATACTGGAGTAAGTCGATGCGATATTACGTCCGCTATACTTTCCGTTGTCCAAAACCGCATATACGTGTATAAATTACGTTACACCTCGCCGACACAGCTTGTGCAAAAAAATCGAGGTAATCACGCGGATGATATTCATGGTCCAGCTCATGTTTCTCGGCTACAACATATCTATAATCGGTTTGAAGCTCGCTGGGGTGAGTATATATAATAGCGTTGAATTTCGAAATCTCTATTTTTATATCTCGCATACCAGACCGATCCTGAGCGATTTCGATATATTCCCAACCTCATCCTTTGCCTGATTCTGCTATTCATCAGCCAGTGGGCCTCCGATTGTCTTCTAGAGGAGGTAAGCGGACACGATTTCATCAGAGCGAAGCTGTGGCAACCGCTGCGTATTTCACAACTTTGATGTCCTTGAAACCTCAGGTGGGTAGACTCTTGCTGACCGTGATCGAAAGAGCCCAGACGCCTGTACAGATGACGGCTGGTGGCTTTATCGATCTATCCATCGAGAGGTTCGGTAACGTAAGTTTACAGCATCCAATATGCGATTATTCTGCTGGAAGATAACGTGGAACTTGTTTTTGGCTTTTCAGTTAATGACGAGCGCCATTTCATTTTTCACGGTTCTCAGAAGTTTCAAGGTGTAATCCTCGTATATACATATATATTGTTAGTGAATTATCGCGGTGTACGCCTAGTTGATTATCTACCACACTATTTTCATTCCTTTCAACGCATGTATGAATAAATCTATCAACGCAGACACACGTTTTTTTTTCTCGCTCGAACAAAGGGAAAAGCTCGCAAGGCCGCGTATAATTCCTTCTGGAGCTCGATGAACCCGCGGACGATAAAAGAAAGCACGTCCGCCTGAGTACAGAGAAATAACATTTTTATTCCTTTGTCTCCGATGCGATTAAGCGCTTGTCATTGTTTCTGGTATAATTTTCTTTTCTCGTCGGAGAGCAGCGTAATGAGCTGTAATGGTACGATAATCTGCGTCTGCAGGTCTATAGGACAGAGGAGAAATTATCAGCGATAAATCAAATGCTATCGACGAAGAAATGAAGCAATAAAGCGTGGCGCGTCACGCGACAAAGAAAATAGGTGATCCCAGTGGTCGTGCTGCGCTCTTATTCAATATTAACGCGAGTCAGTAAACTTGGGGTGCAGCCGCGAGTATTATATGCTGGAAGCTTACGTGGCTTTGCGGCAAGATTAGAATCACGATGTTCACCCGAACCTAGCCGAGAAAAATGATCACTTATACACTTAGATTCACATTCAGTTGCAAAAATAAATGCCCACATTATATCTACATATTTTTAAGTTAAATCGAGGTTTAATAAAGTCTTTATTATTATTCTCTTATCTATGTTTAAATAAATAGAATCCTTTATTATTGAAAATTCTTGTTCAGCGTTACACGTTATGATATAAATTAAAAAGTTGTCGTATCATATGGTGATGTTGTAATTCGTGTAAAAAAGAAAAATCTTTTTATTTCTTCAAATTGAGATCAAAATAGGGACATCGAGCTACATCTTTACACCCTTTATTGCGTCCAGCATTATAATCTTCGAAACGTAATTCTTCGAAAGACTTAGACTTGTATTCTCTCATAGCCGTTATGGAATGCAAACGTGTACTTATACGGTACGCAGTCTTATTTCTAATCTGTATGTCAGTATTGAGTAGTACGATCGACGAAAACTTAACTAATGATGTTCCAACTATGAATAACCGAAAAAATATTTTCAATTTATTTTTTTGCCTTTTTGTAGCTATCGAACGCGAGACAATTCGTATAACTATTAATATTATAAAATAAATCTTTTATTATTCGATATCAAAAAGTTTATCGCGGGTTATACATACATACCTGCTGTAGTATTTTTCGAATCGTTGATTTGTTTCAACTCGTTAAAAACTGACAAGACTTCAGCTACGATTTCTCTGCAAAATTTATATTGAATATTTTGATTAAACATATTTATATAAAGTGCGGCTATACTATATACAAGTAAACGCGCACGACATACCTATGCTTGGGACCTATACTATTTTTGAATTCATCTTTGAACAAAAAACCAATAAGGAACTGGCTGGAAAGGTCCAATAGACTTACATGGCGCAATAATTCTGACAAATGAGTCATTTTGCTATCGACGTCAGTCGAAATCCATCTCATGATGGCTTCGAAGATTATTTCTGAATTATATATCGGTGGAACTTCTCTAGACAGTATACTTTTTAATAATTCAATATCAACGTTTCTGTAACTGTCTGTTAATGACACTTCTCGCAAATTACGTCGAATAAATTTCTCCGTACGTTCTAATAAAGAAGTGCATCCTGGTACTAATTTCGCAAGATGGAGCATAGCGAAAACATTTTTAGTTTCAAGATTGTATTTTAAAAACTTTATGCACTTATATTTTACATCGGTCAACTCAAAAAAGTGGGTTGCTTTCAACATATCCGCTGCGTTTTCCTTGGTAAAAACTATTTTACCGGTGTAGGAAAATGTAACGATAGCTTCCATAATTCTAGATAAATATTTAGATCATATTATAAGTTATTGTTATATTTCGATTTTACGATACTTGGCTTTAATTATATTCATTCTTTGTATTTATAATAGCGCATATATTAAAGCAAAACGTATTTCATATACGAAAATTTCATGCCGAATGAAGTTAGAGTAGTAGGAAATGTATTTGTTACTTACTCTTCGTCAAAGTCGTCAATTGATATTACATCTTTCATTCGTTCTTCAGAGTTGCCAAGAAACATTCTATGGAAATAATCTATCGTTGCTGCGAGAACTAATTTATGTGCTCGAATTTGTTTATTTCTTACCTATACAATAAATGATAAAAATTATAAATATTTATACCAGAAATCGCTCTCAACATTATACATCGTATTTGTATGTACTTATGCTGCGTATATTTACTTTTATTGTAACATCACACAATTCATCTCGCTCACGAATAGTTTGCAACCATGCAGAATGATCCGGTCGTTTGTAAATATAGTTCATTTCAACAGTATTCATTTCAAAAGATTTCTCGAAAAAACTCATTTTGATTTAATATAGAAAAAGATACTTATAATTATAGCACAACTAAGTTATAAAATAAACCAATAGAAAGGCAAATTTCATAAGAAAACTGGTTTGTATACATTTGAAACTAACTGTTGACAAGCCTTGATTGCGTTTAACAGTGTATCCACGTCCCGTGTCTCTACAGTTTACATTGGTAACATTATTACAAAGCTCTGCAGAAATCTAGAATATTTAGCTTTGATTATGCTGCGATCTGCGAACCAAACTACAAACTACAATATCCATATTGCGAATTATAAGAAAGTTCAAGCAAGTGTCAACCTGTTTTAACGATTTAGTAGAGTAGATCAATCAATCGTCAAATATATTAAAATTTTACTTCGAGATAAAGGTATCTTATTGTATTATATTGAGAACGGTGCGTTTTAATGAATAATGAAAAAACAAGCATACCCTCAAATTCCAAACGGAAAGCACGAAGGTTTATCATCGTGACAAGTAAAGTCAATCTCAGCCTTACCAAACGGGGATCAGGCGCCAGACATATGAACTTTCACTATGCATTATGCAAGATTACAATAAAAGTTTATCTCGGGTTGACGATTTCAATCGTGGATCGATTAAAACTTGGATTACTAGGGTTTGATCAGGCGCGCAAGCGCGCCTATGTCTCGGATTTGAATTATTGTTTTCTTTCTTCTGTATAGTTTTTGTAAATAATTATATGGCTTTTTTATATTTATAAAGAAGTATTAACAGATGTGTTTTTCCATAATGAATCGAGTGAAATATGTTTAGAACGGGAAACCTCAATCGGAAACTGTAGCATGAGGCGCTGGCGTAATCGAGCTGGATGGACCTCTTTATTATACCCTTTGTGCATGTTCCGGGAGTCCCACCGGGCCTAAAAAGTTTTATTTTTTAAAACCTAAAACATTGGTACGATTTTGCGCCTGTATAAATATATATATATATATATATATATATATATATATATATAACGTCAAAGAAGAGAATCGGTATAAATCGAGCGTACGCGCTCATTCTAAGCCCATAACCGCATTTGAATTCAGCCATCAGTTTGTTTATTTACATTCGCGATGTTTGCTCGGCGCGACTCACTCCACTCACTTGTTTCGAGATCAAGTTCGAGAATCTCGAAAAGGATACGTATTTTTTTTTTATGGAGTCATCGAATGTCGATCTTTCGCAGTAAAAATTGAATAGCCAGAAGAATGGAAGAGGAGTCGCCGAAGCGAAACAAAAGGAAACGAGGCGAGCACAAGCCGATCAAATTTCGCTGCGACTACTCCTCGACTCCGCTGAGAGTCCTGCAGGCCAGAGGATGGCGTCAGGTTAGTTGCGCGCGATTTAAGCTTTATTTCCTCGCTACACCATCAGCTCGTCGGAATCTCTCGGCAAAGGTGGACGACTCGAGCTGGGACCTCTGGTGGTGCGACACCGGCGATCTGAGGCTGGCTCTGGAGGGCCGTTCGCTACGACCTCATCAGCGCCTGGCACACTTCCTGAGCCACTCCGAGCTCACGCGCAAGAACTACCTGTACCGCAACCTGAAGCGCTACAAGAGATTGCTGCTCAGAGCCGGCAAGAGCCGCGAAGCCGAGCTATGCGACGCTATGCCCACGAGCTTCGAACTGCCCAGCGAGTACAGGATGCTCGTCGAGGAGTACAGGCGCGCGCCTGGCACAACCTGGATCGTTAAGCCCGCTTCCGGGTCTCAGGTATGGGTTGATCCAATCGCTAGGTTGGCTCTTACCTTTTCACGCAAACTCTTACGAAAGAAGCTTATTTCTCGCCTGATGCTCTATAACGCGCAAGGGCAGAGGCATATTTTTGTTTCAGCGACTGAGAGATCTGAACGAGTGGCGAGCTAAGGATCATAGCACGGCTGCAGCTGCCAACAATAGCTCGGAGACTGAAAACTCAACCGTCAGCCAGGATACTTACGTCGTTCAAAAGTACATCGACAATCCATATTTACTCGAAGGTAATCGGCTATTATTAATTCTCATCAAATAGAGTTCTTCGATGTCCCTTCGAAACATGGGCTAATTATCTTTTAACATATGGAATCATTTGAAATCATTATTTTTTGAAAGCAATGCTATTTATTATTTACCAATTTTTGTCAAAATCTCGACCACCTCGTTAAAATCCAATACAGGGCGAAAGTTCGACCTGCGAATCTACGTGCTGGTGACGTCGTTCCAGCCGCTGAAGGTTTGGTTGGCGCGCGAGGGTTTCGCGCGACTCTCCAGCGAGCAGTTCTCCCTCGAAAGGATCGACGACAGTCGGGTCCATCTCACCAACATGTCGATCCAGTTGAGACCGAACAGCAAGCCCGTCGGTAGCAGCGAACCTAGAGATCCAGAGGAGGAAAAGGACGATGCTGAGAAAAGCTTGGGTCTTGGTCGAAAGTGGGCTCTGAACTGCCTCAGGGAGTACCTGACCGAGCGTCACGGCGCTCGAACAGTGAACGATCTTTTTAAGCGAATCGCGGGTGAGTTCGTTAGTATAATTATGTTTATCAATCTCCTACTTCACCTCTTGATAAGTTGTTTAACAGCCTTTCCAAGTATTTTGCAAAAATTGTTCGAATCGCCTATAAATCGCAGTTGATATTTGAAAAAGTGCAACCGCTGACCGCACCCCTTAAGTTGCTCATCGGCTTCCCGCAGGTCCACGAATTGCTCACAGGATCGTAAACTTCGACGGATGATAAGTCTACGGGATCATTAAAACCCCCGATGGCCCATATCTTGCCCTTGTGCTCGATAACCAAGTGCCCATATCTGGCACTGTTCATACTTGCCAGATCTGTCCACCTGTAAAATTATGAAGCGTACAATTTATGCTTGTTTATTCTTCCCTTGATTCAACTATGCTTATATCAATAGCACCAGTGTATCGTGAACTGTTTTCTGTTAGGGCGAGCGTAACATTGTTTGAAACCATTTTTACGCTCCCTCTGTTTCGAGAAATATATCGCGCGAAATATTCTACTACTCTCGTGATTCGAAAGATATGCACATATCTATACTTATCTACAATTCTTACGTTAAAATAATCTAAATATATCTATTTAAATTTAATTATTATGACAGTGAGTACATACTGATTAGTTTTTAAATCGTAAGATTTAAGTAACGCGGATTCGGTTTCATTAATTAACCTTCCACATAAATAAATCTTGTCATTTAATCCAACCGCACCGAAGTGTGAATAGGAATCTGTTTGAATATCAAGGTTAGAGACAAATGTCCACTCATTAGTTAGGGGATCATACCTTTCCATCTTAAACAGAAATTTGTTTTAAATTGATTGTGTTGCACCTTACTTACTATGCACGAAATAGTATTACTTACCGTCATTATAGTTGGATAATTAAATCGTAAATCTCTTGCACCTCCTATTGCGTAAAAAAATCTTTGCAAAACAACAATTGTGGAATGAAATCGCGACTGTTTCATTGGAGCAACAGGCTGCCATTTGCGAGCTTGTATAAAAAATGTATAATCATTGTACATTTCACCTGCTCCGAATATGTACAAACAATCTTCAGGCGCGTAAACCACACCAAAATTACTGCAACTAATGAAAAAATGTCAGAGTATGAAGGCAACGATGATATACGAAATAATACTACACGATACATGTAAGAACCTGTTTTTGAACGGTGCAATTATTTCTCTGTCAATCGTCCAGGATTTATCTTTGAAACTGAAAACATACATAGCAAGCTGCCCATTTCTGGGTGAAAGCTTATATAATCTGTCTTTGCGCGCATAATGTCGTATTATACCAGGCAATTTGCCATCTGCGATCATTGTCATCGTCCATTCTTCTGCATTTTAAACAATAATATCTACATTTTATTATAAAATTAATAATTAAAACAATATATTGACTATATTAGGAGGTAAAATAACATATGTAATAAAATGTAAAAAAAGGTTAATAAATATGAAAATGTACAAAAACGTATGAGAAAAAAAGTCCGAAATCCAACAAAAAGGTACAGTTTCTTACATTTTCTTACATTTTTTTACGTTTTATTACAATTTATTACAATTTATTACTTTTTTCCACTAGGGTATATATAGATATTTTGCATCTACGAATTGAAAAATATTTCACCTGTTGTAAAATCATAGATTTCAAATGCAGTGCAATCGTAACTCTCCACATAAATATAGGTTTTACTATTTTTAGGAACCTCTTTCGAAACATTTTTTATTCTCAATTCATTTAAAACTGACATCACTTTAGCTACAAGTTCACAGCAAAATTTTAGCCATATTTTAATTAAACGTGAGCATTTACAAAACAGCTACAAGTGCTCATGACTTATTTACCTGTGCTTTGGACCCACGCTAATTCTGAATTCATCTTTGACCAAAGAATTAACGAGAAACTCGGTCGTAAAATCGGATAGACTAACATGATCTAATAATTCTGATAAATGATTCATCTTGCTATCGATTTCCTCTGTAATCCATCTCAAGATAACTTCGAATATTATCTCTGAAGAAATATTCAAGTTTTCTGTTCCAATGAGTATACTTTCTAAAATTTCAAACTCGAGATTCTTGTAATCTTTCGTTAATGACACGTCTCGCAAATGATGTCGGATGAATGTCTTCGAACGTTCCAATAAAGAACTGCAGCCTGGCAGTAATTTCGCGAAACACAAGACCTCGCAAACGTTTTCCGTTGTTAGATTAGATTCTAGGAATTTCGCGCATTTATCTTTTACATCGGTTAAGTCAAAAAAGTTGGCGATTTCTAGCCAACTCATAGCGTTTTCTTTGTTAAAAGCTATTTTACCGGTGTAAGCAAATGTAATAATGGCTTCCATGTTCCTAGAAAAATGTTTCAAGTCTATAATCGGTTTTAACTTTGCAACCCATTTTAAAACTGATAATATTTTTACAACTATTTTAACGTAATACAATTTTTGACGTACTCTGCGCTGATATCTTCAATAGATATTACATCTTTTTTACGTTCTTCAAAGTCACCAAGAAACATTCTATTGAAATAATGTATTGTAGCTGCAAGAATCAATCTATGTGCTCGAATTTCTTTGTTCCCCGCCTGCACATCATAAATGATTGAACTCATAAATTATAACAGAAATTATTGCTTTAAAAATGAATACTTATAAGTATTTATACTTTATGGGGGTCTGAAAGTCAATTCAAATCTAGATTTCGCGCCACAAAATAGCAGACGACAAAAATAACTAATTTGCTTATAACAAACAATAAAAGCAAAATTACGAAAAACCAGGAGATAGTTGCCCTCCGGTACGCAATTATCTATCATTTTACAAAGTTTCAAGTTATTATAACAATATGTCTCAGAGAAAAGCTTGAAAAATATTTAAAAAATGCATTTTTCAAGCTTTTTTCTGAGGCATATTGTTATAATAACTTGAAACTTTGTAAAATGATAGATAATTGC
>QLSS01000045.1:334739-440751 GCA_024372645.1 Trichomalopsis sarcophagae | reverse complement strand
AGTCAGTACGACTCGAACGAAAATCCTTACAGAATACGGCCCCTGCAGATGTACCGCCTACTTTTTTTCATCCCACAGGTGAGTGATTTGCAGTGAAAGAGAGAAATCAACGAGGGACGCAGTGTATTTATTTTCTCGCGCGCCGAATTTGAAAGGAGCCGACATAACCTCGATGCAGAGCCCGCATAGTGTGTCGTGCAGAAAATATCGATCCGTGCATGTCCCGCGGTGACAGCCGACTTTCCGCGTGTCTTCTTTACTCCGGCGGCTTTTCCGAGGTTCCTTCGTTACTCATCTGCGACTCGTATACTTTTATGTCCGCTGTATTTACTTCCGGCCGGTGTGTACACACTGCTTGCATTATAGCTGTCGCGATTGACTTTTTCCGAACGTTCTTGCGTTCTGGTCGTCGTCGTCTGGATGATTGCATTATTGCTTTGTTTATACTTGGGTTTTCCAGCGCAGTTTTGTTTTTGCGAGCCAGTGCGGTTAACGCGCGTTTTCGAGTACTTTCGTCGACTATTTGTCCTTGGAACTGTTGATAAAAGATAATTGGAAAGTTTCGTATATGACACGAAGTGCTTGAAATCTTTTGTTGCTCAATGATTGACTTCGTTGAAAGGACAGCTTTGATGGAAATTTTTATGAAAGCTTGAATTCATACGAATCGTATATTATAAGATAAGGAGTCGGTCTGTAAGTAAAAAGGAACAGTATTATGTGTGCATTGTATAAGCGTGTAATTATCGACGATTATCGATCGATGAAACATACACCTCGTTGCAATTTATCGTCGCATTAAAGTTGCAGGGCCCCACTGAATAACAATGCGGATAGCATCATGTTACTTCAGACGACTGATGCTCTTGGCGGGCATGATCATACTAATCGTCTGCGTGATTCAGCTGTTCAAATTCGAAATCGGATACAATGACGCCGAGGACGACAACGTCGAGAAGCTGTAAGTGCATCTAATATTTTGATCGACACGAAAAGAGCGTGGAATCGTTGAAACATTTACTTACGAAAAATTTTTTCTCGTACGTTTTCAGGATGCGGATATCGCAGTTGATCAAAAGTTCCAATGAAGAGTCTCACTACGTTGGGTAAGTATGGCACAGCGGAGAAAAAATTCAGGATAACAAGCGTAACGAAGGTATAATGACGTTGATTTTCCGCGTTTACAGAGATGGCGTACCCGCGTGCAAACTGCCAGAACTGGACATTTCGAATCCGGAGATAATGAAATTTATACACGATGTTCCTCCACTCCAGTGTTCGCCCGAAGACTGGGTGAAAGCCGACGGCTCGAAACTTTTTATAGACAAGAAGGCTAAGTCTCGATATGGTCCAATAACATGCGCTTTTAATGGTAATTTTTGTTCCTTTCAAACTTAAAAAAAAAAAAAAAGAATCATAAAGATCGAATCCAAGTTTTTCGTTCTTTCAGAAATTCTTAGGGTAGACGACTACAATTACGAACTGACTAGTACCGTTGAATCGGATAAGTTCTACGTACTTCGTCACAGTGATTATGCGGAAGTAAAGTGCGAATCGCAGACGGGAAAACAGTGAGTAGCGCCATCATTTTATTTTCAGTGTATTTACACGCATATACCAATCTATTACGAATTTCAGATGGCACAGCGTGCTGGCAGCAGTTCAAGAGGACCCGCGGGTCAAGCAGACCTACAGCTGGAGCAAGGTGCCGCGCTCGGCTCTGCCGGTAAACGTCCTGATGTTCGGCTTCGACTCGCTATCTCGCAACACCTTCGAGCGAAAACTGCCGCGATCCTATCGCTACATGCGCCAGAACTTGGGCAGCTTCGTACTCGAGGGCTATAACATCGTCGGCGACGGTACTCCCCAGGCTCTCATACCTATCCTCACTGGCAAGATCGAGCTCGAACTGCCGGAGACGCGCAAACGCATGGGAGTCAAGGCCAACTACGTCGACGTCTATCCCCTCATCTGGAAGGACTACAAGGATGCTGGCTACGTGACCGGTTTCATGGAAGACGTTCATCACATAGGCACGTTCACCTACAGACTTAAGGGATTCAACGAGCAGCCGGTAGATCACTACATGAGGACTTACTATTTGGCGGCGTCGGGATATTTCAAGTACTCCAAGCCGTTCTGCATGGCTGGCATTCCGCGACACGTTGTAGGTGTCTGTTTATGTCTCTCGTGAATCGTATAGAGAACGTCAATTTTTCACGGGATTGTATTTTTTTTCTTCGTAGGTGATGATGAACCATATAAAGGCTATCTTTGACAAGTATAGGGATCAACCGAAATTCGCTTTTGGATTTCACGGGGAATTGTCTCACGATTCTTACAATGACATCGGTGCTGCGGACGACGATCTGCTGCGATGGCTAAAAGATCTCAAAGAATCTGGCCATTTGAACAATACTATTTTGATTCTGATGAGCGACCACGGACACAGGTAGATTTGAGTTTTAATTGTTTCATCGTATCTAAACGTCGTATAGTTCTAAAAGTTGACTTTTACGATGCAGATTCGCCGATATAAGAAATACGCTGCAGGGTAAACAGGAGGAGAGACTGCCATTTTTTTCATTCACCTTCCCACCTTGGTTTAAGCAGGTCCATCCGCAGGCTTACGCAAATTTTATATACAACACGCAGCGCTTAACTTCACCCTTCGATATTCACGCAACTTTGAAGCACATTCTCAAGTTTGAGACACCAAGAGAGGGAGACCTGAGCAATCGAGGGATTAGCTTGTTCGACAAGGTGAAGATCGTTGACATAAGTTACAGTAAGATTCAAAATTAATTGAATTATTTTTTTTTATGTTTATAGATCCCCATCGAGCGAACTTGTGCAGACGCTTTCATTGAGCCGCATTGGTGTGCATGTTTGTCGTGGCAAGAAATTTCTCTAGAACAGGATGTAGTTCAAGAAGCTGCAGAGTACTTTGTCGACTTTTTGAATTCATACACCGAAGAACACCGAGACATATGTGAGAAGCTTCGCGTTGGAGAAGTCATGTGGGCGGCTAAATTGATACCTACGAAAGGTTGACCACTTGATCGTCGAATAATTTGAGTTGGAAAATTTTTTAAATAATACTAATTGAAAATTTTATATAATTTTAAAGGACTCTTGCACTTCGAAAAGTCTCGAGATACCGACGGATTTGTTGCCGAATTGAGTGCTAAGACGCAGCTTACCACCGAACTGTATCAGTTGAAAATAAAGACGTTACCAGGAAATGGACTGTTTGAAGCAAGTGTTGCACGAGATGTTGACAAAAATCTTTTTTCGACTAAGGTATACAGTAATAATATTAATAAATTTTAATTTTTTATAGAATTTTAAAAAATATTTTATTCACGCTTGCTCCTTGTTGTATAGATTTCAGATGTAAGTAGAATAAATATGTATGGTTCGCAAGCAAGATGTGTAGAGAACAGCCTGTTCCATTTGCGCAAGTACTGCTACTGCAAGGATTAAAATAACGTGAAGCATGATACGAAAGGTTCAATCACCTGATCATTTAATCATTTCGAATAGTTCTCAAGATTGAAAGATAATAGTCATATCAGCTGGTTATGCACGATCAAATCATAAAGAACAAACTAAAGAACAAAGATCTGAGAGAAGAAATATAAAGCATAAAACGACCACCGAGTTCACAAATATTTGCGCAAGTTTTATAGCAATAAGTGTAAAAATAATTTATGGTTCTACTAGTTATCAAGGCTGTTGTAAGGAACGTAATATGTTCACACTAGTTAATGTCGTCAGTAAGCACAGGTAAATTATTGAATGCATGGCCAGTTCCGATTCAAACCAGTTGTTTCAACATAAAGATGCATATCCCTATTCTAAAAGGTGTACAAATTCACGATCATGTTCGTTTATATTTGGTTAGTGAATAGTGATTGGCAAACAAATGAGATATTATATTTGACAATTAAGTTTTTATCAACATTTCTATGCAAGATTAGAAATCAGAGAATTCAAAGTTTTTTACAAAAGTTTTTATAACAAAACAAAATTTAAAAAAAACATTCATTTAGCACTTTAATACCGAAAAATCTTTTATATCAAAATGGTTTAAGAAATGGTTATAAGAACTTCAGAATTGAGTTATTTGTATATTATTTAGCTATTTTTTAAGTATATTAAAATTAGGAAATAGGAGAATGATACTACCTCAGCAAATATTTAAAATAACAGTATTAATCAAATTTGTGAACAAAACACATGATTACTTTTGTAACTGGGTCAGTCGATAATATAAAATTTTGTTTAACACTCTTAATTACATAATAAAAAAAGCTGTAATAACGATTACAGCTATTCGTTATATGTTTAATCTTTGTATTTCTCAATACTTATATATACTGAACGAACAAAATACTAATAGAGAAAAACGTTGATTTTTAATATTACGGTCCATTAATTACGATTTATTAACAATTACAAACTGTAATCGATTCGACTTAAGGCCTTTGAATGTCAAGAATAGCCTACACGATATATTTCTGACATTTATAATTACAATGTTCATGTAAGATATTACATTTTTACAAATACAATTCTTCTACGTGGTTTTTTGTAAAATTTCAAGTAAATTTTTAACATTAAAGATCTTGATACATACTAATTATTAATCTAAAATTGCAAGCATATTTGGCGAGAAAGTATAATATAGTGATGTTAGTAGCTCTAATTTGTTCAAGACATATTTTTGTACTAGGTGTGCCAAATTGTGTTTGAATAAATTTGCTCATAATTGTCAATACTTGTACCACAATAAAATTAATTAAAAATTTGCATAGATCTTTGTTTCATACATGTGTGATTAAGACCAACTCGTTTTGTAAATCTTAACAAATTTTGATTTGTATGTGCTATTGCTAAAACTCGACATATGTACCATACATTTTTATTTTAAACAAATAAATCGCAACTATTTAGCTTAATTAAGCGTATTTTTTTTAATTTAAAAGTATTAGTTGGTAGGCATCATTTTCGCGCCTAAAAGTTGAGCGGCCAACTTCATACCGCAGACTTTTTGGCGGGAAATCGTGATCGCTGCACGTTGATCGCACATCAGCTGGCATTATCGAAGGCAACTCTGCTGGTTATTATATATAGGATACAAAAATACTTAAAATAGAAAAATCTATCAGAAGATAACTTATTGTTATTTTAAAGAGCAACTGACGCTACTGCTATTACGGTTTAAAGAACAATAAATAGACTATTCGCAGTTTCTAAATATTTCTCAAGTGATTTGTGTTCATACTCCATTGCATTTGATGTTTACATGCTTTTTATATTAAATGAGAAAATTCTGCTAAAAATACAAGAACTGAAAGTATACCATCATGGAAGATGTGTCTGTATCGAAGGTATTAATTCATTATAATTGAACTCTTTGAACTCATTTTGTGATAATATCAGAAAAAATCAACAGTCTTCTGCTAGAACAATATCTATTTCATTTGATTTATAACAATGTCTTTCCATCACAGGGTGTTTTTGCCCATGTACCTCGCAAATTTGGCCAGAAAAAGAAGAAAAATAAAAATCTTGATCATATAAACGAACCATGGTATAAGGCATTCAAAGAAACTTGGATGGCGATTGAAAATTCTGCAACTGTACGTTTTGCATATGATTTTGTATTAATTATGCTTTGTTTTTATTAAAATATCTGTTTTAGAGGGTTAATGAGAATACTTTTAAACAAATATTGTCAGACTTGAAAAGTTTTGTGGAAAGAATCAAAACTATGTCACTCTTGACAGATGAAATACCAACTGGTATTCTGTTGGCAGGTGCGTATTTTTTTTAATGATTTTGCAGTGAATGTCTGCAATATTTCCAATAAAAAAGAATGTTGTACAGAATAGGCAAATAAAATTTATTTCAGGTGTCAATCTTCCTGATCATAATTTACTGTTGCACAAACTTGAGATACAATTGCAACCAATTACCCAGTATATAGCCACAGTTTGGTCAAGAGATGCTAGTACTTTGAAAAATTTGATGGATGAAGTTGTTTGCCAATTAATCAATGGATCAAGATCGGTAAGATGCTGCTTTATTTTATAATGCTCCTTTGGCATTTGTTTTTATTGAAAGACCATGAATTTTAGGAAGATGATTCATTGTTAGTAAAGAAAAGTCAATGCACTTTTTTTACTTTACAATCTTGGCATCAAGAGAACAATACTTCAAATACTCCACTAGTCATCATTATACCTGATTTTGAAAGTTTTTCGTGCAACATATTACATGATTTCATACTGATTCTTAGGTAATATGGTTTACGTTTATCACCTGCAATGAATTTACAAAACTAATTTTGAATTAATTTTAATCTTTTTAGTTCCTATTGCAACTCTATAAAGTTTGTATTAATTTTTGGTGTCGCAACAACTCTACATGTAGTCCATCGATCTTTATCATATGATGCTACATCAAAACTGAAAATTCAAGTACGTTAATTGTAATTTTTTTTTTAAATTATACCATTAATGGAAACATTTAATTTTTGTTTCATTCTTTAGGTATTTCATACACAAAAACAAGTAGATAGTCTTTCTGATGTATTGGATGGTATCGTTTTAGCTCCCGACATTCCATTCAAATTAACTGGACGAGCATTCAAATTACTTATTGACATATTCATCTGGTATGACTTTTCTGTTAAAAGTTATCTTCAAAGTTATAAGGTAAGTTTACATGGTAGATTTATTAAGAGTTTTTTAAGTATGTCCACTTAATAAAAGAATTGCAGGTATGCGTATGGAGGCATTTTTATGGGCAAAACGAAAAATTGATTTGTTGTGATAAGGAAAGTATTAAGAATCGGGTTTCACAATTGACTCCTAAGGACTTGGAAAAATTGAAAGCACTTCCGTCTGTAGAAAGATATTTCAAATCAATGGATAAAACTAAGTTTGAGAGTGCCTCTAATAAGGTATTAGTTCACATAATAATATTAGTCAAAATATCGATTAAGTGACCACATAGATGTTTTATTTTAAATTTTCCAGCAATTTCAGGAAATTTTAATAAAGCTATTAAATGAATTTCACAAATATATCAGTGATTTTTTGATAATATTAAGATGTTTGCACAAAGTCAGTGTCACACTACCAACAACTCCTTTCGGAAAAAACGTAATAGAAAAAATACATAAATTGAAATTTTTAAGAAAGTAAATATATTTTCAACAAAAATATTTTTTTAGTTTCGCAATATTTATACAAATGCTGTTTCTGGAAATACTAATTTATGTGAAAAAGAGGAATATAAACGAGCTATACAATTATTAGGTTTTTTATCTAAAGAAGAGTTATTAACAAATATCAAATCCATCATAAGAATACTAGATGATTATGAATATGCTCCTGAAAACATAAAAGATAAATTACAGGAATACATGGATTTGATACGAAGTGCAAGTCTTGAAGTCGCGCCATTTGATTTGGAAGTTGAAACGGAGAAAATCAAATTAACTAGTCGTACGGCATTTAAAATGGTTAACAAATTTTTATCTAAAGTAATTTTATAAAAAAAAAACCTAAGTCTTCATCCCAAAATGTTCCTATTTTACAGAGCTTAAGGCAGGCATCTTTAAAAGTGCGCAGTTCGCCCTACAAAGAAATGCAAATTGAATTCATCAAGTTTTTGGATAATGAGGTATTTCAACCATACTTAAAGAGTCCTGCACAAATGCCACTCAATGAAATATTCTGTTGCGATGACTCAAGCATAGTGCATAATTACATAAGAGGATCGATGAAGGCTGTAATTCACAATGGATTGCGCGATCCATATTTGTATCTTAAAGTAAGATATTTCTTTTTAGATAATCAATTTTGTATGAATTAATCAATAGATTATACAGTAACCATCATTACAGTGTGATTGTTGTTCTGCGGAAGGTGAAATCCTCCAAACTCATCCAGACATAAGCATTGTGTACAAGTATCATTTAGAATCGAGAAAGATGATCAATATGTACGATTGGTTACAGGTAAGACTACACTGATTATTAAATGTGAATTCAATTCAACGTTTCAAATTCATAATATTTCGTTGCTCTTAGACTTTCGTGATGACAGTGGACCCAAATGACAGATCAAATGACGATGAAGTTGATCCAGAATTGTAGTATCCTTTTAATTCAAAATAGATTATAGATTATCTTCGATCACGTATGCTCCTTAACGAATTTTCCCGCAGCGATCGATTCTCACGCGCCGTGGCGGAACTTCAATTCTTAGGTTTCATCAAAACCACGAGAAAGAAGACTGATCACGTTAAAAAGCTGACCTAAGTTCAATAACGCGACGCGCATTTTTTATACTCCACTTGTACATTTATTAAAAACTCCGCTATACATATAGGATGTACGATCGTCGTTCGTAATAAAAAATATTTTTCCAACAGAGAAAAGATTCGAACGAAATTTTCCCGCCTCAACAGCGCTTGTTCCTTCGCCGAACCCTCTGAAATTTCGAGATTTTCCGCGCCTATACCCTTCGGGACCCCGAAGTCAGAGTGGGGAGGTCAGCGGGGGACCCTTCGCGCGCGCGCGCGCACTGTAACGCAGCAGCCAAGGCGCATTCGTAAGCGGACCAGCGTCTTGCTCGAGCCTCCGGGAGAGATTCTGTATACCATAATCGTCGGTTGTTCTTCCCTCCTTCAAAGCATATAGATTCGGTCTCGAGATATCTAGTGCTTTATACAGGATCGGGGCGTGTTCGTTTTTTTGTGGAGTTTATAACGTATAATTTGCGCGCCTGTTAGCGTTTTAGTGAAGTTTTACGGAGGGTACATCAGCTGGCAACACGTGAGTAACTTTTTTTTTTTATCCTGCCGCTCTGAGATCGCTCTTTTTCAAGTGACGTTTTTTTTTTTTTTCTCATTTGCGAGAAACTTATTTATCAAGAATTTAAATTTTAACAAGCCTCACGCTTCCAAGCGTGTACAAGAGAAGATCGAAAAAGCGAAAGTGCACGGCAGCGAGCGTCTGGACATGTATTTACCTGTCCAAGTTCGAAGCCTCTCGGCGGGGTAACCCTTGTACAGGGCAATAAAAGTCCGACCGTTGCAGATGCAGCCGTCCCTTTTTTCCCGATTTCGGGCCCCCCCCCCCTCCCTTCAGGTATACGGAGTGACTTTCTCGAAGAGTCAAAAACACGCCGTATGGTCGAGATCTGCTTCGTTTTCCCCGGGGTTTCCCAGCTGTGGAGTCATGTAGCAATTTAGTTTTACTGCGTTTTGGCTTCTAAAAATTTATAATTTATTGTAGCTTCCGCGCAGGGTTTTCTCGGTTCTCCGAAATCAGAACCAATTTAAGCTGCTCAGCGTATGAAAATTTACTAATATATTTATTATTTATACAGCTCGACTTGGAGACACTGTGAAATAGTCGGAGAGCGATCGGCGCATTGGATTAAGAGTGCAGGCAAAAAAGAAACTTACATAAAAAATGGACGAAGCTGGAAGACTGATTCACTCCCCCGAAGCCTCGAGTGATTTGCTTGGCGACAATGGCATTCCAAACGCAGGAGGCTACAGGATTACAGGTCCTATCAATGGTATGACACTTTTTCGTAACAGCTTCTCTCGGATCGGCAGTGTGACCAAATCGATTTTACAATTCGCAAATATGATTTTTAGGTCAAGAGCAATCGGATCAAGCGTCGGGAACGTCAAACGGCGTCGGTCGCCGGAAAGATATAAACGAGCTGCTGCAGCAGGTCATGACTATCCAGACACAGACCATAGACGCTTCACCGGTTAGCGTTAACGAATCCAAATGGGCATTATATAACCACCCGCTTATGCCGGCTCTCTTCAACGTCTTCTGCGAGTTTAAGGAGAAGACCGGACTTTCCCAAAGACACACTCACGAGGAGGACTTACAACCCGACGCTCAACTCATGCGACTTGATAATATGCTCATCGCCGAGGGCGTTTCCGAGCCTAATAAAGCTGGCGGTTCCGCGACTGCTAGAGCTTCTAGGTTGATTCATTTATCTTTTATTTTAATGCAATATAGCATAGCGCATGGGTTAGAGCAGCATTCTGACGATTTTTATTTTCGAAATTCCGCAGTCAAATCGATAGCGCGATCGAGCACTACGACTATCGCAGCAAACTTGCCACGATTCGTCAGTGGTATCACCAAGAGCTTAAGAAGTGCGAGCGCGACACTAGTGTATTCACGGACCACGTGATGACGTTGATCAAGGAACAAGGCGCTGTCAGGCCGATCAACAGCAAGGAGGGCGAGAAGACCGTACAGATAATCCAGAAGAAGCTCAGCAATATCCAGATTCAATTAAAACAGCAGACTTGCGAGGCTGTGATGAGTCTGAGAAGCCGATTTCTCGACGCCAGGCGCAAGCGACGCAATTTTAGCAAACAAGCCTCGGAGATACTCAATGCCTATTTCTACTCGCACTTGAGTAATCCGTATCCCAGCGAGGAGGCCAAGGAGGAACTGGCCAGAAAGTGCGACATCACCGTTTCGCAGGTATGCATTTACTTTTTTATTTATTTTTGTTTAAACTAGTCTAACGACTTAAAAAATCAAATAGGTGTCCAACTGGTTTGGTAACAAGCGCATCCGCTATAAAAAGAACATCGGTAAGGCGCAGGAGGAGGCGAACCTGTACGCTGCGAAGAAAGCTGCAGCGATTGCCAGTAGTTGTGCGGCCGCCGGATCGTCGCCTTATCATGGAGGCTCCTCGAGCCATGGCACGCCAACTCCGATTATGTCACCGGCACCTTCGGTCGGCTCCCAGGACATGGGCCACCAGGCTTACGCTATGAACATGAATTATCCTGGCGCTGGACAGGCCTACGCTGCTTCTGGAATGGGCTACGATCCTATGCATCATCAAAGACTGTCTCCCGATTCGCAATAAAATGTTGTTGTTCGAATATTTTGTCATTTTCGGGTTTATCGAGCCTAACTGTTACCGACAGATTAGCAGTGTTAGGGTGGGCGGTATTACGATGATGTCAGATGCCCTGTGTAAATCAAGAAATTAGTTTCATAATACATGTTTTACATGGGGAATTTCAAAGGATTTGCAAGCAAAGAGCGCTTAGTTACCTGTTTTGAATGAGTATAAAGAGATTTACTTTTACTATAGTATAGTTTATTCTTGATGAATAAAAGTTGTCAATTTTTAGATGTAGATTACAATTAATTGTATTTTGCTATATTTTCTGCCGAGCGTGGGTGACACGTTGACGTGATGGCAAAATAAACGACGATACAAGCATGGGTAGCTTGTTTTCTTTAATTAGTGCAATAAATATAAAAAGATTGCATGTTTCATGTGCACGTCGTTTCATATATTTTTGTAAAACGTTTCGTTAAATTATGCCTACAATAAAACTAAAATTAAATTAGCTGAAATTTGTTCTACATTCATACACCTCATTGCAATATAATATAGTCCATGTACATCATATCATTTTGTATTTCTTCTTATAAATTTTACGTGAACCGGATGAGTAAGGTGCAGTATAATATTGGTTTCGAGTTTCACACTGGCAGGAAAATCAACAGGTTCGAGATAAAAATTGTACAATATGTGTGCGAGCATTATTTTCATTTCAAGCATCGCAAATTTTTTACCTGATTGAAAAATAATCGCGCATTAATAATTCGAACCAAAATGGAACGAGATGGCAATATGAAAAGTTTGAAAAAAATGTCACAATTACCGATACAGTTACGGGGTCCAGCACTGAAAGGTATATATGCGAACGGGTGACGATTTTTTATATTTTCTGGCAAAAACCTATCTGGATCGAACTTCTCTGGCTCCGGCCAGTGTTTCGGATCTCTGTGTAGATCGTAAATCAGAAAGAGCACATCAACTCCGGCAGGCACCACATACTTTTCTATAAATTCAAGTAAAACCTACAGATATGCTAATTATCAACGCGTGTGTTATTGATGAAAGCTAGTATATACTTAATTGAACGTCTTCATCTATGTAACGCATGATTTGCGAAATAGTTGGATACAATCGCATGGCCTCCTTGAGACATCGATCTAAATAATCGAACTTTTGAATCACTGGGATCTCTAATTTCCCTCCACTTTCGCTAAAGATTTTCGTGACTTCTGCTCTAGCCCGAGCCTAAAATTTTGTAATGCTTATGTTTATCTTAGGCTGCTTTTTTAAAAGTATCTTAAGGCTAAAGATTATTAATGAATTCATTGCAAGTTTTACCTGTATTACGGGATTTTCAGCTATCAACATTAGTATAAATACCATCGTAACTGCAGTTGTATCGTGACCCTGTAAAGTTTATATTGTTTAATTTTCAGAATGTTCAATACTATAGGCTCATAGTTTATTTTAAGTGAAATTCATACTGCAACAGTAAATATGTCGACTTCTTCTCTAATGCCTCGCGCATCTATGAGGCCGTCTTTTTCAGCTGATAGCAGCACATCCAGCATGACCAGTCTCTTTTTACTCCCTAAAATGATGTGATAAATCTTTTGTTCACCATATCATCCCGAATATTGAAAATTATTAAAACTCAAAAATTTTAGCTCTTCACCCTCAAGCTCGTCGTCATTCACAAAATTTTGATAAGTACGATTTTCATTGGCATTAGCGTGATATTCTCTCCGTTCTTGAATGATCTATCGAACGTATATGCATTAAAAAGGATAATGAGTTTATACTTGTATATGTATATATTCAACGAACCTTGTTGGTGAAGTCATGAAGAACCTTGATGGCACGATTCTGCTTACGCCCAATGGGCAAGAAATTCATCATCCAGTCTGTGATATACGGCCTAGTTCCTCTAAAAAATAGAAAAAATATTTTGATTGTCTCATGAGATGTAATATTTGTTCAAATTATTCTCATTATGATATACCTGTACACAGCCATATCGAACATGACATGAAGCGCTTGCTTGTATTGCTGCACAAGTTTGCTATCTAACTTAGCTAAACTTACGCCTAACGCTGATTCTATACAACAATAAAATGACTTAACGGTCGAATACACAATGTATAAAATAATATATTTTGAATAAATTACCACAAATGATTTGCAACGCGAGATCTGAAAATAATGGCGCAATATTCAAGACGGATTCATCGCCGCGCGCTATAATTTCCTCCACGAATTTTTCAGATTGTTCACACGTAATGTCGACGTATTTTTTCATGATGTTGAAGTGAAAGCCGGTATTCACAATTTTCCTACGCTTCGTCCATTTTTCACCTTTGATACATGCGAAATTTGTTTATATTTAAATAATAATTTCATCTAATAAAATGCGGTCTGAGTATACGTACGGTCACTTGTGAGAAGACCCGTTTCCAGCCACTGCAAGGCACACTCGTACACGGCTCTTTTATTAACATTAACTTTGCTAGTCAATAGAACCTGCAAAATTAACAACAATATTTTAAAAAGCGGAAACTCATATTTGATTTTTTAAAGGCAATTTTTTAATTTGCACCTCTATGTCATCGGGATCACGAACAAGCACCCACACGCGGGTAAGGAACCATAATCTTGTAATGGGATACTCTTTGGTGATCTGGCGCAAAGCAGTCCATAATTGTTCTATAAATTATAAAAAAGTGGTGCTTATGTTTAATCGTTAAACGGTCGCTTAGTGCGTTGTGTAAATTTTACTTTCGTCTTCTTTATTCACAATATTATGCTATAAAAACCATTGCTGCACTCTGATACGATATTACTATAACGATATCGGCACATTTCTCAAAAATAACGAGTACTAACCTTTGCTACCGGCTAAGCTAATTAGATTTCCAAGAAATGGAAGGGGAAATCTTCCAGGTATTTTATTGACTACCCTAGCCATGCGGCGATATCGAATCCATATGTGAAAAACGAGCAAACACGACAAAATCAATACTAACAATAAATGCATAGTGCTATTCGAATATCCCGAAGTTGTCTTGGAGCGCGTTGAATTTGAACTGAACGCGATATCTGTACATCGGGGTATAAACTCGCTCGCGCCGTGTAATATTTCATTAACTCGTCATTTTGGCATTGAAACTTGTTGGCCTTGAAATCAATCAAGTTTGATTGATTACATACTGCATATGATATATTATGCTGCTTTATTCGCTCGTATAACTATTATAATAAAAACCAATTTTGGATAAACTATAAATAAGTTTAAAACTCGCATATGGATATGAAAATTAGGATATAAATATACGTAATTATTAATTCGTGTATTCACATTTATTATTTATAATACTTGTATTTTTATAGCATATTTAAAAAAATAGCGATCATGAGGACAAATGAGGATTAAATTAAAATTTGTTTAATCATACACATAATAGACTCAGTCAAACAAAACACAAAAGTGATTACTCTTGAAAATACATACATTTTCATAGAGAAAAATTAACACTATAGGTGACGCAGAACAAATCTGCAGCACGTCGCACTTCAACTGAACAATGCTGCATAATACAATGTCTAACGTGTATCGTTGCTAAACTTTGTTCGACAAATGATTTTTATACATCTCTTCTAATAAATTTCACGTGTACTGGATGAGATAGACGTAGTATAACATTAGCTTCGAGTCTTATACTGGCAGTAAGGTCAACAGGTTCCAGATAAAAGTTGTACAAAATGTGAGAGAGGATTACTTTCATCTCAAACATAGCGAATTTCTGGCCTGAAAATTTTTTCGTACTTTATCAATCAATTATGTAAAAAAAGTAAACAAAAAAACTTACCAATACAGTTACGAGGTCCAGCACTGAAAGGCATGTATGCAAATGGATGACGCTTCTTGACATTTTCTTCTAAAAATCGGTCCGGGTCGAATTTTTCCGGCTCTTGCCAGTGTTTGGGATCTCTATGAAGGTCGTAAACGAAAAATGCCACGTCAACTCCAGCGGGTAGGAGGTACTTTTCTGAAAACAACAGTGAGTATGTTAAGTATTACATTATTCATACTTGTCTTTTCTTATGAAATCTTTACTTAGTTGAACATCTTCATTTAGGTGACGTATGAAATGAGCAATCGCTGGATACAACCGCATCGCTTCCTTTATACACCGATCTAAATATTCAAATTTTTGGATTTCCTTGATGTCCAGCTTGCCTCCGTTTTCACTAAAGACTTGCATAACTTCTGCTCGCGCACGATCCTTGAATTACAGTTAATTCTCGGTATATTTGTTGATAAAAATCATAGCCGCGGCTTTAATTACCTGTGCTTCTGGATTTTCAGCTAACAACATCAGCACAATCACCATCGAAATCGAAGTTGTATCATGGCCCTGCAAAATATTTTTTTTATCGTATTATAGTTGTATTTTTTGCAACGCAATAATACCTACAGCAAGAACAAGTACGTCAACTTCTTCACGGATGCCCTTTTCATCTATGAGGCCGTCCTGTTCGGCTGATAGTAATACATCAAGCATGACTAGTCTTTTTTTAGTTCCTGTAATCGCGCGATAATTATGAGCACATCGCGATATTATGATCGACTTGATTTATCGGTGTGGGCTCACCTTTGAAACTATCATCTTCTGCGCTCTCCTCCACATCGTCCGCAAAATGCTGGTACGAACGGTTCTCCTTGAAATTAGCGTGATACTCCTTTCGCTCTCGAATTATCTGCATCGAATGCAATGTGAAACGAAAATTTTTACCGTAAGATTTTCAATATAAATTAAATACCCTGTCGGTGAAGTCGTGAAGAATCTTAATAGCGTGATCCTGCCTACGTCCAAGGGGTAAGAAATACAGCATCCAATCCGTGATGTAAGGTCTTGCTCCTCTGAAAAACAGTCAAAAGGATTTGATCGTTTTGCCCATAAAAAGCGATGTTTTCTCTATTCCGGGACTAGTACAACTTTGGCCTGTATACCTGTATACAAATATATCGTCGATCTCGCGAATAGCTTCCTTGTATTCTTGCAGAACTTTATTGTCTAATTTAGCCAAGCTGATGCCCAGCGCCGATTCTGTCGGAATAACAAACATCATAAATCGTACACTGAATCGTCGCGGTTGAAGTATTTTAAAATTAAAATGAAAAAAAAAACATCCTAAATTGAACTAACCGCAAATTATTTGTAGCGTGAGATCCGATAGTAACGGTAGAATATTCAAAACGCATTCGTCGCCATGCGATTTAATTTGTTCCACGAATTGCTTGGTGTATTCGGTCGAAATCTCAACGTACTTTTTCATTACGTTGTAGTGGAAGCCAGTGTTAACAATTTTCCTACGTTCGGTCCATTTCTCTCCTGTACGTAAGTCGTTTTGGAAATAATTTCGTGATAAATTAGAGGTTTCAGTTATCGTGAGACGTGTACTCACGCTTGCTGGTAAGAAGTCCGGTGTGCAACCACTTTAGCGATAGGTCGTATGCCTGTCCTTTGTTCAGGTTGACTTTGCTCGTTAGTAAAAGCTGCGAGAGAACGCAATCGACGTTTAGAAAAAATAAAAAAAAAAATCAATTGATTTGAATTTTCAGAGAAACGTTACATACCTCCATGTCCTCTGCATCCTGAATAAGAATCCACGCGCGCGTGGGAAACCATATTCTTTTTATAGAGCATCCTTTCATGAGAGCGCGCAATTTATTCCATAACTCTTCTATAAATTGAAAAAATATACTTTGAAACGGCATCGGTTAGCTTCATCTCCGACCCTACTGGGAAAAGTCTGTTTGCGTTAAAAAAAAACAAGAATATCAAACACTTACCTCTGTTACCGGCAAAACTGAGTAAATTACCGAGAAAGGGCAGAGGATAAGGTCCTGGTATCTTGGCGACCACGCTGCCCACGCGACCGTATCGAACCCGTACATGAAAAGCAATTAATCCGATTACAATGAAAACGAGTAATAAATACAAGACCGCCATAGCAAGTATCGCGAAGTCAATCCGAATAGCGCCAAACTTGGAGTAAATGATGGCAGAACGTTTGGATCGGCTTTTATACGTAAAAAAAAATTAGGTATACGCTGTGCGATCCCAAAAGACGAGATCTTGAATTGGTGTCATAACAAGCTTATCTATTTGTGTCTTAAAGAATTCGCAGCGCTTTGCCTGGATCTCGGCGTTGAGGGGAGAGAGAGAGGGAGAGAGAGAGAGAGGGATAGATTGCAGCGTTTCCGGGTCGCGGTTGGGCAGTTTCATAATGAGCCCAAAGTGGGGACAGAGTTGGACATATTGTATGTAGTGTGAGCGCACTATTTAATAAGTTAATCGATTTTAAATCGTATGATGTACGTGTGATATAATTGTAGTAATAATTGATTACAATTCAAGCACGATAACTCTTGATGCAGCTTATACTATAGTGCTGCGGTAGTATAAATAAGCGAACCTTTTTTTTATATTATTATAATTACAGACGTAGATGCCGCTTATTCCAGCTAGTGGGTTTTTCCGCGATAGACCGCAAGTATAAAAAAATCGAATTTATATTGTAACAAAATACGTAAAACAACGTTTGCGGATCGTGGAAACTTTTTAGAAAGCGTATTATATCCTTGAATATTGAAAATAGCGAGTTATGCTTTTCAACGGAGAAAATAACGAGTTAAAATTAATGATGTATGTGACTTTTTGCAAATTTTTTGGATAAAAATTTCGTTTGGAGTAAATTTTTCAATTCAATTATGGCTATAGGAGCAGCAACTGTAAATTTCATCCGTCATACGTTGATTTTATCCGACGAATTGAGGTGGCTAAGCAGTAATGATAATCATGCGATCGCGGAGTAATCGTCGTCAAACTTATGAGTATACGCGCTGACCGACTCCATGTCAGAGCTCGCGACAGAGTAAATGTAAAAGCGACGCGAGTCACGTGTTCCAGAGATGATCGAGCTCAACAGTAAAGATACTCTTTTTTACATGTTTAATAATCCTTCGCGCGGCGAGTCAATCGTCAAGTTCCTGAAACAAGATTTGATGACTAATAAACGCAAAATATACAAATAACAACAACAGAAGCTTCTGAGTATAGTTTATACAAGCGGCTTCTCTAGATGTCAACAGAAAGGTTTTTATCAACCAAAAATTTATAAATTTCAAAATGCTGATGAGCAGCTCATACACGGCTTTCTTTTTAAGATTGACTTTGCTGGAAAGTAGAATCTACGAGAGTATGAAAAGTGCACAGATTGTTCGAGTTGGTGTAAATGATAGAAAAAATGTGCTTATACTTTTGTGTCGTCTGGATCAAGAACAATTATCCAAGTAGGGAACAAGGCGTTCCATACTTGTTCTATAGGTAAAAAAAAGCTAGTAGCTATATTCCTGAAACGACTGTGTTTTTTTTTTCAGTGTACATTCCAGGTATCTTATCGACTATCCTGCCCACACGACCGTATCGAATGCATACATGGACAAGGATTAAACAGGCTAAAATCAACACTAATTGCGAAGATTAGTTTTACTCGTTCGAGAATTAATAACTTGGTAACCGCGACAATTGCGAGTGAATCAGAAAAACATCTCGATCGGATGCCACATGTGCACTCAAAAATTACAAACCGTTTTTCCTTCCTCCTAGAATAAGCTCCGTAATCGTCAGCCTTCTATAACGGTTTCTTAAATAAAAAACAAACAAACAGGCACGTCTATTTGTTCGAACACTGTAAAGAGAGCTGCGACGAGTATTTAACGAAAATGTATAAATATGTATAAGATTTTTAGACGCATAAATTATTAAAAAATTTTAGTATGCAGAGATGAGCAGCGCGCATCAGGCAACGAAGCGCAAGTCGTATACAGCAATTTGAGTCAACTAGCGCGCAATAACCATGTCCGCGATCGATAATCCGCTTATAATCCCTTTTCGAAATTTTCAACACGTATACACCGCACTTACCGATCATCAGATCCATATGTGTACACACACGGACGCAAAAGGAAGCCAATGGCAAAACCGTATAGGTCCGCCCCCCTCCCCTCCGGCAGCGAATTTAACTTATAGCCGGACTGATCGGATTATAATCCGACGTCCGACTGCTGATGTATATAGATCGGCCGCGTTAATCCTTTCGCCAGCGACATACTGGCCGAATCCTTTGTACTCCACCTACGGATGACACGCTTATCATACCTATCTGTAAGGTTATATCCCGGCAAATTACGACGAGGATTGGGGAAAATTCAAGTATAATAATGAACGAAATTTTGTCCAAAATCGCTAGCTACCCGCTTCTCACCGAGAGTATAAATCCGAAGCTAGCGAGTGCTCGAGCAGCCGTTTGCATCGGACCGTCCAAGGGTGAGGATCGACTCGTCGAAAAGTTAACGGCTCACAGTGTGTGCGTAATAGGTTCGAGTGTAAAGCACAGCAATTTTCCGAGGCCGAGATGGATCTGAGCGAGTGCATCAAGCAAACGCTGCAGCCAGCCGAGCCCGTCGAGTATTCGATGGTGCAGAACCACGATCATCAGAGTCACCAGCTCGCGAACAACTCGGAGACGATCGATTCGGACCAGTGCTACGATATGCCGAGTGTTTGTTATTGTGCCCTCGCTGTTTACATCGCGAGCATATTTCGAATTCGGAATATTCTCGTACGTAAATTTAAAAACGTAACGATCTTTATTCCTCCGTAGAACCAGGTCTCGTTGGAGAACACGCCGACGGAGCAACCCGTATATCAGACAATCCCGATGCAGTCGCAAACGGAGAGCCTGAATAAACTGCTGGATGATCTGACAAAGTTTCCGGAGGATCAGGACGTAACCAGTCCGGGAACGCAGGAGAAAAAGATCGCGCTTAACAATCACCGGCTCTTCCCGCTTCTCCGCGACGTCTTTTACGATATGAAGAAGGTGAGCCTCGAGAAACGCGCCCAGGACAAGTCTCTCGCTGACGAGAAGCCCAAGACTCCCAACGCTCAGCTCCTGCGGCTGAACAAGATGCTCATCGTGGAGGGCATCGCCAATACTCAATCGGACGTCACTACCTCTGGGACCATCGACAATGACGAAAGCGTGTTAGGTAAATAGCCCTCGCACAGAGTGTAAATAATACGCGGTACATCAATTTTCCTGAAACGACGATTCGCCCGATTGTCGCAGGACCCTACATAATCACCAACCATGGATACCGCAACAAGCTGAAGCTGATCAGGATGTTGTACCACGAGGATTTGGCCAAGTACGACATGCACTGCAAGAGCTTCAAGGATCAGGTGAGGAATCTGCTGTGCGAGCAGTGCACGACTCGGCCGATCACCGTCGATGAGGCCCAGCGTATCATCGACAGGATCCACCGTAAGTTCGAGGCCGTTGAGATCCTGCTTAAGCAGCAAACCTGCGAGTCCGTGATGTCGCTGCGCAGCCGGTACCTCGACGCCAGGCGCAAGCGGCGCAACTTCGACAGAAAAGCCTCGAATATACTCGAAACCTACTTTTACTCGCACCTGCACAACCCCTACCCCAGCGACTATGTCAAGAAGGTACTGGCCAAGCAGTGCAATATCACCGTATCCCAGGTGGCCAACTGGTTCAACAACAAGCGCATCCGCTACAAGAAGATATCCCAAAAGCTCAAGGAGATGGCCAGGCTGCCACCGCCTACCACGACCGTCAATCCCCTCCTCGTCTACGACACGATCCCGAAAGTCCAAAGGGACTACCGGCTTATGCACTACGAGACTCCTTCGGACACGGGATACGATCGCTTGTACTACGGCCAACGGTCGAGCGCCTGACTCGACTTCTCTCAATTGTACATAGTTTAATCTCTCATTATTTAATTTTTTTTCTTTTTTTCGTTATTCCAATTGTACATACGCGCGGCACGACGGCTGAATAATTCTTAATAATAAGTCTCTAGCATGTAACTCTTATAATTAGTGTACACGATGCACCTAGTATTTAGCATATATACGCGTGTGCGAGTTGAAATTTTAAATCGTACATGTATATACTTACACGTATATATATATTTTTTTTTTTCATTCGATCATTGCACCTCGTTTCGATTCAGTTTACGTGCGTATATAAAAGTGAGGCGCACCTTGGCAAAATTTCAACTCGTATACAACGGAATTTGTACGTGAGTAATTTATCTGAACAACTTGCGACTTTAAGCCCGTGTATGACTGTCGAGACATTAGCTGTTAGACATATATATATATATATTGCATATAAACAGCGACATCCTACGTAAATGCACGAATTTCTCTTCATTTTCAAAAAAAGCAGCGCCATATATCCGCACTCTCCCCTCCAATAAAGGGCCGGTGCGTAGGTGTCGGGATGATTTATCGCACTCGCCGTAGCGTCTACGGATTGTCAGCCTCCGTACGTGATCAATACACACATACAAGCCTATTATATATTATATATCGAAGCAAACTCTGAGGTCGCTCGTCATCCATCATCGCGTTCAACGCTCGCGAGTCGTAAGCGGTTCGCTAATGGACACTTGGTATAGAGATGGACTCGACGTTTATTAAAACTTTGACCGTGGAAGGATATTCACTGAAATACTCTCTATATTCGTACAGTTAAGTGCGCAGGGCTCGGAGTGGGCGGGGCGCGCTGTATACAATCCTAAGTAGGCAATTTACGACTCGAACATTAGTGGCATTAAACCACCCACGCGTCCCGATTCCTTCGCCGCAGGACGAGCTCTCAAAGACTTCTCGGGAATAATTCGTTTACGGCTTCGATCGTGGGAAAAGGATTACGGAAGACTGTCTACGCACAAGCGAGCAGCTATAGGATTTTCAAAATTAAAATTCGAAATACAATTCTAAGCATACGCGTATAGCTATATATATATATATATATATATACAGAGGCGACTGGCAGAAGCGCGCGCAACCTCTCGCGAAAGGAGCGTCGGCGCCGGCGTCGCGCGCCGATCCTATATACGCGGGTACTCGAGCAGCGGCAGCGGATATCGCAGTCAGTGAGCCTCGGGCCGCCGCAACACCTGTAGCAGGCGCGCGCGCCACCTGCTCTCTCTCTCTCTCTCTCTCTTTTTATCCATCTGTCCATCCATCAATCCATTCATCTCACTCTCTCTCTCTCTCTCTTCTATACAATACGTATTTATACAAAGATTTTGGCAAAGCCGAATTCGCCGATCCGAGAGAGATCGATCGCGCGAGTCCGGTGTTTTTAGTGCGACGCGCGAGCTGAGACTATATAGGATCGATCGCGAGTGAACTAGTATATTACACCTGGATTGAGGCGCACACGAGGGATTGTACCGTGCGGCGTTTGTATTATCGTTACGGCTGGTAAATTACGCTGCTGATGGTTGTTCTTTGCAAAGCTCTATGCTGCTGCCGGGTCATCGTTTCTCGCTGAATAATGAATTCTCGATCGCGCGAATAATTAATTTTAACGTTAGCGGACGCTTTTATCGAATATTCCCGCTGTCGGAGGATGTCGTCGTCTCTGGCAGGCTATTGAAAACGGTGAATGATATTGGGTATATAGAAAAAGTTAACTCGTCAGTGTGTGTTCGAGCTTGAGCCGGTAAAGTGCGCTTATTTCTCGTCTTCTATACATACGCGGAAAGGTACGGCGAACGTGGAATAATACGTAGACTGCAGTGCACGGACGGAATACGTGAGATTCCAAGTATATATATATAGTTGAGAAGCTTTCCCCGCTGGATTTCAAACGTCAGCCCACTGAAACGACACACGCGAATCGCAAACGCGTTTGTTTGAAATTAATCTTGAATTAATCCATAAAAATTGGAAGGTAAAGCGCAAACATCGTTAAATAATTATAGTACACGCGTACACTTTTCACACACGGTACCCCAGAGGGCTGAATAAATAATACTATAATTCCGTGCACTATATTCCATATCGTGAATAATTAACAGCGCTGATACCTGCTCAATCCGCGTATACAAAATATAACGAAACGTACTGGCGGCAGGTATACGACGCAAAGCTCTACACACACACACACACAATAATGGGTATATAGAGATCCAACTATAGAAACTAGGTCTGCCGTATATATATACGAGGCATTTGACTTCTCGACGTATACCATTACCCCCGGCAGCCCGCGAGACATTAGCCGCGATCATCAATTTTCTGTGGAACTCTACTGCGACGTATAAACGCGAAAGCCGCAAAATTCGCCAATGCAGTAGAGCTTTTTTTTTCACAGATACGTTCGGTCACTGTCAATCCCGAGTATTATACGATCTCACCGGTACTCGGTGCGATGTCTCAACCCTCTTCTCTATCTCTTTAGGATAATCTCCGATAGTTGTATAACGCGACTATATATACCTGCAGTTGCAGTCTCGTCATGTCTCAGTGCGCGAAGCTCTCGCAGTGATCTCTCATCCAGCTACAGCAGCCATCGCTCTACGAGGGAAAAATCTCATCCCGGCAGTGGTGAGTCTTAAGGATTTACTTTTCTTCCCAACGATCTGTATATATATATATATATATATAGCAATATGGTACGAGTGTGTATAGGTATATGTGGAGGGAAGAGTGATACGGAAGGTGCAGCACAATGCGATTGATGGCGTGTGTGTGTGTGAAGCCTTTGCTTTCGCTTGATAAATGTGTCGAGCGACGCATCAGCGCGCCGACACCCGCGAGTGTTTTTTATTTGGGACCGATTGACCGTGCGGGGAATAAGAGGGATGAGCTTAGCGCTCATAGCGCGGTAATAATCGCGCTTATGTGATTTCGAACAAACTTGGCACTCGTTGAAAAAAAAACAGGCGAGAGTAAAACCCGTTTAAGGTGTTTCGAATTTCGGGGTGTATATAGAGGAGAAATTGTAAAAGCACGAGCGCGAATAGGGGCTTGAAATTATAGTCGAAACACAATCAGCGTTGAATGTCAGTAAACGGCGTTGCAGCGGCGGCGTTTATAAATTTATCGGTCAGCGTTGACAGAAGTTATACGCCGAAGCCGCGTGTGTCCTCTTTCTTCTCGCGTTTCGGGCTTCGGTCTTTTCTCTCGCTAGCTCTATTTTTCCCGCTTCTTTTTTCCTCTCTTGTATACTCTCCTTCTTTTCTTATACCAGAGTCGAGCTTTTTCGGCACTTGTACGCGCACACAGCGCAACGTTTGCCCCTTTTCGTTACACATTGTAGTAGTCGAATAAAAGAGATTTTTAATTTTCTGCTCAAACTTGTTCTGAGCGCGTTTATTTTGTCAGTGTTTCTGAAACGCGGAATTCAGCGAAAAACTTAATTCGTAACGAGCAAAAAGAATCATTCCAGCGACGACTTTACACGCAGCGTAAATAGCGTAGAGCAGCTTGAGAAAGGGGCAAATAATTATATGCATTAGCCCCTCTATTTCCGGGTATGCTTTTTTTGCGCCCTTCCTTTCTTCTCTTTGACTTGACCTCACTTTTTCTCCTTGCCTATTTCACTCTCTGCCGCGAGGATTTCATTTTTCCTCTCTCATAGCCAGCTTCTCTCTCCGACAATTTTTGTTTCAATTCTCCTTTTTTCCTCCCCAGCGCGCTACTCGCTCGACACTGCGGACTGGCTCGTTAGATGGAAAGTGAATTGGATTTCCAGTCAATGTTTTCAAAAGGTTTGTCTGTGGCCATTTTTACGGGTTCGTTAAAAAAGAAAAAGCGCAATCTTCGGAGCTTGCAATACCTGTCTCTTATTTTCGCACCTTCCGATTGTTTTCTCCGCGTTATTGGGTTTAAAACGCGATCGACGCGCCGCGCTCTTGGTGAGCGAGTTTTTTTTTTTTTTTTTTTACCTTTGCCTTAGTTTTTAGGCGCTGCAAGCGACGTCTCGAAAATTGGGTTAAGAATTGTGAATATAGCGCAGCGGATTTAATGAGCGGGCGTTTACGAGCAGAAAGCAGATGCAGCATTTAATTATAAAACGAAGCCTGTGCGCGCGCAGAATTGGGGGTGTGTAAAATCCTGCGCGGTTGGTTCAATTTTGGATATAATTTGAATTTTCTATGCTATAACGAAATACGAATGGATTTTTCTTTCAAGCGCTGAATATTCGATTAGCTTTTGACGTTCCGCGAACATTGTAATTCGCGACGATACGGAGGGAGGGAAGAAAATCATTCATTTGGAAAAAGATTAATGCACAACTTTCCGATGGAAACTCGAAAGTCAAGTTGGAAGAGCGAGTTCGTTAGAAAGTTTCTCTCTCTCGAGGAGTATGCGGGGTAAAACGATAGAGGAATAATAATAAAGAGACCCTTTACTCTCGATCGTAGATAAAAGTGCGTTGAAAACAGATAGAAGAATTTGTATGGCAATCGTGATACTTTATCAAAGCGTTTTCCAAAACGAAAGCCTCGTTAAAGCAACGTCAGTGCGCTGGAATCGCGTTATTTATTTGCGCCCCTAATTCAAAGTCAATATACGAAGGTTAATTAAGTCGGCGCTGAAAAAAAAAAAAAAAAATTACAAGCGAGCGCTGACCTAGAAAGGCTCTCTTGAAAAAATGAGAGTAAAATTTTTTCCTTACGTATAAGTACACAACGCGACTGCATCAGCAAAGTTCGTTAAATAATTGAGAAGCAAACGGCGTCGGCGAGCCTTTGGAAGACAGAAGAAAATCGGAGCCCTGCGCGCGAAGCTCCTTCTCCCTCCCTATATACACTCGCTCGAGTTGTGCACTATTCATCAGGTTCTCGCGCGCCAGAAGCTCGCGTCAATAGCCGCACAAAGAGACCGAGCTTTCGTCGTGCGAGCGCGGCTTTTTTGCTGCGCTTTGGCTCTCTCTCTCTCTCTCTCTCTCTCTCTCTCTCTCTCTCTCTCTCTCTATTTCTTTATAAATGTGAGAGAATTGAATTTTTCGCTGCGTTGGCGCGCTCACGGTGTCTTTGTTATACTCTATGCTCTCCGTGGATTGTATGGCTACGAAGGAAATTCGTTTAGCGAGGCTGATTGTGCAAACAGATTTGTCATAGCTTGGTTTGTTCGGGGAGGAGAACTGAATTAGGAAGTATCACCCTTGAATTTCAGCTTAATAATTTTGTATGCTTTTTCTCATAATCCACTCCCCATCGCCGTCGCAGAGGTGAAAGCTCGTTCCAAAAAAGCGCAACGATCTCAGCTCCGTCAAGCATAAAGCTGAAATCCCGCCGGTTATCGCGTTCCGTCAAAACGATTAAAGCTGAGGATCTCAAAGAGAATCGCCACGCGCACAAAGCCTCCGCGAGACCTTAATTGCTCACAGAGGGACGAACGTCCCGCGACTTTCACTTAGCTAATGAAGTAATTCTTTCTTCGGCTCGTGTGTCCCCCATTCAACTTGCTCTCTTTGTTATGGAGAAAAATCATTTTCCTTCCTTTCCAGCTCGGTGTAAGGCACGATAATTGCTTTTTTGCGTGACCCTCGAGCTTTCGAGCGCGCGCGTTTTGATAGATCGTGGAGTTTTGCTGATATGCGCTTCGGCGATTCTTGCGGCCTCGTAATTGCATTCAAATTGAATTCATTATGACGGATGACCGATACGAATGCTAAAGATAAAAGCACGTCTGTTGATTCTCTGTCGCAAGTTTCACGTCAATCAACTTTGGACGATGGAATTTCCAGCGATGCTTACTTACAATCCGAGTAGGATCGCGAGAGCGGTTCGTCGAAAAAGCACAATCTCGGCTCCGCAAACAACTCGGTCCTTTGTCGAGGATGAACAGAAGAGAAAAAGCATGTATAGGACATCGACGAAATTCCGATAGCGCGGGCCGGCAAGAATCTCTCCGCGCTGGAGAGAAAAGAAAACCGAAATTCCTCGAGGACGTTCCGTGTATTACCCCCTGATAATCCAATTCCCACGAGGACAACGTCGCCTTTTTTTTTGTTCCTCTCACTCCCTCTCCGCGCGTCGAGAGAAAAAAGAACTGCCACTGCGCCCTCCGCATCTTGATAACCGGGCGTGCGATAACGTCATGGAGTATAATCATCGCTGAAGAGAGAGAGAGAGAGAGAGCGAGTCTCTCGATAAAATCCTTAGTGGATTTCATTTTGGGAAAAGCGCTTACGTAGATCACACACACACACATAGGGCGGAGGGGGAGAAGTTCTTCTTCTTCTTCTTCAGTTCTTCTTGCGGCGCACGTGCGGGAGAGAAAGTTGCGGCAAGTGGATGGTGTGTGCTTCTGACGATGCGGAGATTCTTGACGATATGGGCCAATTTTTTTTCAATCGACTTTTTTCCCCCGAGAGAAACTGCCGCGCGTGGGCGGAAGTTTCTTTTTTACGTTGCCTCTGTGTACACACACACACACACTGTCATTTTATCGGGGTTGAGTTTATAGCGTGATTTTTGAAGGAGATAAGGGTTGGAATGCTGGGAATTCGAATGGTGTTCCGGAAGTGGTCAAGAGGTCGGAGAAAACTTTTACGGATTTTTTTATCATTGACCGGCGAAGATGATTGATTTTGCTTCTGAGGCACTATAGCTTCGTAACTAAAATACGAGAAGCCGGTGTCAATCACGCTCAGTAGGTCAGCCGCCGCCGAAAATGTATTTCGAGCTTTCAAGAGGTGACTCGGGTAGAGCGTACCGCGTGTCAGCAAAAAAAAAAAAGGAGAGCATCAAAGGGTCTCCCTTCCATTCGCGTATACTCACGTATATATAAGAATGTTCCTGCGGGTATATACGCGGGTAAAAGTGCATATAACCCCACGACAGCAATAATAATATCGCTGTAAATTCCTTCGCGAGAAACCCAAGATGACACGCGCGTATACAGTTGGTGGTTCGGAGTTAAAACAAAATATATAGGCATAACTTGCTCCCCCTTAAATCCAGTCGAAATATCAACTTTCTAAATAACCTCTCGCCGCGGCTGCAGCTCTACTCGTAAATAATTTTACCCATCGCAATGATAACTCGGCAGTCGAGGTACGCGGGAAAATCTAAATTTCAAAACATAAATTAATTCCTCGCGCGCGCGCGCGCGCAAAGCATCCGGAGAGAGATTTCTCAAACTGCATTTTCATTTCGAAAATTACAGAACAGAGTCGCGAGAGAGAGAGAGAGAGAGAGAGAGAGAGAGACGTCGGCGCATAAACAGTTGTTCCCGCGGCTTTCCTTCATATTTCGCTCGCGCTCGAGTTGCGTGCATGAATAAGAGAGGAGATTACTCGTATTTACTGCGCCCCGTTGTGCTCCTCGTATATCTATGTAGCTCGCACGCGCTATAGCTATGCACGTTTTAATGGGGCAAACACAGGTGAGCTGCCCGGAGCGTAACTTGAAAACAATGCGGGCGGGGAACGATTAGGGAGTTTGCGCAAGATTTTGGGAGATGCTATACATCGCTGCTGAGTGAAAACGTAAACGACTTTTTCATTTGTACCAATTCCTTAAAAATCTCGCTCCCTTATAATCTCCCCGAGCAGCTCTTAAGCGCGCGACGATGTAATGCCCTTACCGCTTTACGATCGCTGCGCTCGCGTAAAATAAACGTCGGCGCCTTATGCGATGCAGCTCGCGACACGCTGCGTGTAATTTACATAAACCCTCGCGAAAGTTTCGTACGTTACACTTTGAACGTAAAATACGCGGAAGCTGTATATTTACGATACAGTCGATTAGAGTGTATGGTTGTATTTTTCTTTTGGTTCTGAATTTTAGAGTAAAAAAGAAGCCCCCGAGAGAGAAGGACGCTTTGGAAAGAAAGTTGGAAGGTTCATACGGATTTGCTATTACTGCCTAGTGGTGCTACACAAGGAGGAAGAGATCGTAGACCCAGGGGAGCTTTGAAAGCGCGGCGGGAAACGGCTTTGTATAGTAGTAAGACATGCTCTGTTTTACGTAAGAGGCATTATTTTCTTTTAGGGAAAAAAAAAAAAGCACGAGTAAATCGCTCGTATACGTAGCGAGTTTTAATAAGCCGTTAAGAGCTTGTAAGCTCCGAAACAGATTATGAATTGCGATTTGGGATTTTATAGGAAGAACAAAAACGTCGAGTTTTTAAAAGCAAACGGATTACAGTAGTGCGTACAAGTATGCAGTCGGACAGCTTTCTTATAGCCTGGCACACACACACACGCTTGATTCATGGATTTTCCAAGTTTCAACGTCATTTGAATGCAGGCTCTGTATACCGTGAAATTTTTACGTGTCTTTCGGGAGGGATGGGGGAAAGGACGTTTCCGAGAGGGAGTTGTACAAACGAGGCTCGTTTCGGTGTATATACCATTTGTCAGTCGATCTCTCATGGATCTGACACTGCGAGACTAATCACACCGAGGGTTTTCTTATTTACCGCTACGTCACGTCGCCCGTCATTTTCACCTCGATGTATTATATTTTTCTAAACGACGCGATAAGCTCAATTTCAAGCGGAATCGAGTGCTCCCCATCCTAATATTTTCGTCTCAATTTCCAGCTGAAAGCGTCGATTTTAATTTAATGGATGAATTACTCATCGCGAAGCTATAATTTCGTTGAGCTAGAGCCACTTTAATCAGTCTGATAATATCCATTGACGATCATGCGTATAGTTTGATCGCTAATTAGAACTGGGAATATGCCTGCGCCGCGTATATACGTTCGAACCGTTTGATCGTTATACATTATACACATAGGCAGTGCAGCGAAATTTCGATAATCGCGAAAGCGCGTGTTCAAACATTTCCAAGTTTCAATGCGGCGAGTAAACAGCCGAAGATGACAATGCGCGTAGCGCAAGCGCACACGAGGTCTATTTACGGACCAATTATCGTTGCGCACGAGTATACGGGGAAAAACAACTGCTGTAATAACGAGACGATCATCCGTCACGAATATTTCGTAGAGCCGTATATGCATTAAAAGTCGATATATCGATATAAGTGATATTGCGCGAGCCGTGGAACTGCTTGGTATTTGATTCTATAAATTCTGAGAGGCCATTATATTGCCTTTTTTAATCTTTCATTCACGAATGCCGGATATTACGAGCGCAGACTATAAAATGCCCTCGTCGCGCTTTCGCCTCTCATATTGACGCGACTCTGTTATTGCTGGCGCTTCTGCAGCCGGCAGGGGGGGACTTTATCGCGAAATTCTTCCTGAGGCTTTTTTTTTTTTTTTCTTTAGTCCGAGCGAGACATTTTCAAGCGTATACGTATATAGACGCTTCATCGATTGCCGAATAATCGAAGCGATCTTTTATTATAATATACACGAAATATAACGATGAATACGCTGTCAGAAATCAATAGCGGATTTCCCGACGAGAAAAAGGAAGGAGTATATACATAGACCTATTGTAAAATTCCCTTTTCAAACATTGTCGCGTAATTATAGCCATACCATTATCGCAATTAAAAGTACAACCATTATCCGTACATAAAAGTTTAATTCGCTACGTCCCCCTTCTCCTTTCGCGCGATGAGCGCATAGATGTACACACACACACACTGATATGAACAACATTAATCTAAGGCCAATGTCGTCATGCTCGCATGAAATATTCACCGGCTTTACATCGCCGAGCGATGTTCATTATCGCGTGCACGCAATTTCCCACGAGTTGCACACACGTCAACTTAAGTATTATTTTCCCGCCTCTATATGTTTTCCTCTCTCGCTCAGCTCTTACAAGCGCGTCCGCGTCGCGTCGAATTATTCTTAGCTCTGATGTTACGGCTGAAATTGCTAACGGACGAATATAGACACACGCGGCTGTGCGTGTGTGTGTGTGTGTGTGTGTGTGCGAACCTATTGAAAAATTAAAATTTCATACGCAAACGTGTGCTGCGCCGTGCATCGGGTATAAGGCTGAATATTTCAAACGCTTTTCGCTTTGGATCGATATTACTTGGGATGCAGCAAATATCGCGTTTCACGATCCTTTATACACCAGCATCAATCCACTCTCTCGGACTCATCCGCTCGCAATCCCCGCCGCCGTAAATTCAAATCAGCTGGGCTTTAATTAAAGCGAAAAAAGCGCAGCTTCACCGCATTGTCTCTTCTGCGCTATCGCGTCATCTAATTAAACGCAGCGCATCGCGTAATACACACACACATATAACTCCGCACTCTCTTCCTATTCAATCTCAATTGGCCGAGTATATATCTATGTATATAATGTATACATCAGGAGCACTACTGGAGCAGAGAGCCCGCGAGAGAAGTCCTTGACCGTGTGGCACCGCGCTAAATTAAATCGAGCAACTTTTTTCGAGCCCCGCAAACAGGAAAAGTCCTGCCCGCAACTTTAAAGCCTTCTCCGGTGAAGCAACTCTTGGGTCTAATCCTTCACTTGAATTACTTGAGTAATGGGCGCGGTGATGGGGAATTTTCCGCTTTGTGGCTTTGACCTTCCTCCCGAGTTTGCCGCACGGCTTTTTCCTTCTTCTTGTGCGCCATTTAATTCCCGGGATTTAGCGACACTTTCAAGTTGGCCAAATTCTAACGCGACGAAGTTTCGATATGAATACGAATATACGTAGTTTCCCGAGCCAGTGACGCCGTGAATAACTCGAGAAGGAACAAATAAGATGCATATATATATAGGTATTTTCTTACTTTGCGCGGTTACATTTTTCTAGGCGCCAGAGGTCTGGTCGGCCATCTTGGCGTAGTTTTTTTTAACAGAAAAAAAAAACCGTTACTGTTCAATTTTCTTCAATTTTCAGTCGAAAACAGATCAATGCGTACATACCTCAGGAACGGAAAAAATTCCATATAGGCAAAACCAGTCGCTGTCGATGCACAACACAAACACTGCACTGTTTTTCCGCGAATTTTCTCGACCGAAGCCATCATCATCACGTGACACACACACACACCATAAACAAAGAAGGTCCTCGCGCGTAAACGCTTCCTCAGTCGACCGTCTCCAGTCTCGGCAGTCGGACGTGTGTGTGCGTGTGTTTTGACCGCAGTGCAAGCAAACGAGATCGATCAAGATGGTGCCTCCACTTCGCTACAGAGGCAAGTTTATAAGCCAGAAAAAGTACGAGCAGAAGATGAGGATGATTGAGAATATTGCAAAGCTGCAAAGATTGAACAAGGAGAGACGTGCTGCACTCAAAGCCGAATCGAAGGTTAAAACACGCAGTCCCGAGCCGGGCGAAGAAGCAGCAGCAGCAGCAGCAGCAGCATCGCCGCCGCCAAGTTCACCGCCACAGCCGGCGTCGCCGAAACCGGCCAAGAAAGAGAAGCCTAAAAGTGCTGAGACTTCTAAGAAGCGCGGTATCAAGAGGTAAGTTCGCGTTCGCTATATATTTTTTGTGGTTATGCTGTATGCGGGTACGTATGGGGTGTGGAAAAGTTGTCGACGAAAGAATTAAAGGTGCGTTTTTGTGTTGCAGAAAGGCGTCACCCGAGAAAAGCGAGCCGGCGTCTAAGCGAAGTGCCGTTGATAAGCAGAATCTGGAGAATTCTCCCCAGCAAGCCAACCTTAGCAGTGGATCTGCTAAAAGTGACCAATAGAGTTTAGTTTGACTTGTTAACGGGGCATATGGAATCAAGATAGCTATGCTGTATAGGTATAGTAGTGTAACCTCGATTATTTCATGATAAATGGATTATTTTTTCTTTCGAGTCAGTATTGATTTGATTCAATATGTCACCTGATAAATTAGAATCGGATAAAATCATTGTCTACAGCATCGCTGAAAGAAAGCTTTAATTTGCATTCAATCGATAGCTAGTCAGTATAGCTACTTCTAAAAAGTCTTGTTTTACGTTAAATTATTTGAAAGAATATTTATGTATTTATTGATCTACGTTAAGAAGTGTATACGTGCAATTCCACATCTATCTTGTCAAGTTAGAATAAGTTTAACAGATTGTACGTTCAAAAGTAAAAGTGACATTTGCCTACGCACACTGTAAAGTCTAAATTTCAATTGAAGATTAAAAGTTTGTAATTCATCCACTGCAAACACAGAGCTTGTTACTTCCATCCACCCAATTAAAAATTTGAAGGCTTCAGGAACTGTAAGAAACTTCTCCAAAGAATTCCACTCACCGTTCTTTCACGAAAAAATATTAGCCTCGCCGAACTTCCTGTAATAACAAAAGTATAAAAGAAAAGCGTCAGCTCACACACACACACACGTCCGCTTCGTATCGATTATCCAGCGACGTCCCCTCTACGCGTGCTTCTACACACATATATCGCAACAGGTGCTGTTTGCGGCTAACAGAAGCAGCTCATTAGTCGGTATAACGCGACGTCCGTCGCCCCGGCTTCGAAACTTCTCACCGCCGGCAACGATGGGTAATTCTAATTAAGTACTTTGCGGTTCTTTCGAGGCAAAAGTAGATCAGAGAGCGTGTGTGTATATATATATAGCTATGTCACTTTCAATTCACTTTCCGAAGCTTATTATTTTTGTACTCGGAGTCGTCTCGGTGGAGAAGGGGAGATCGTCTTGTATAAGTGACTTTTTCTTTTGCTTCTACACAAGAAGATGTCGTAATGAAATAATCCCAGAGCGCGGAGGCGTGTCTTTTCATTATTCTTCGCGAGAGAGCTTTAAATCAACGCAGCCGTGAGAGCTTCTATCAGTCTCGATTTGTCGCCCGATGCTCTGCACGTGGCTCTGCCGTCGTCTCTTCTCGCCGCTGTTTTAATTCAATTAGCTTCGTTTTATTTACTTCGTCTCGCGTTTAGTCGGATTACAAAAGGGACACACGGCGTAATCGTGCTTTATACTCGCAGCGATTTTTCTTCGCACAGACGAGGGCAGAAAAATGAAGCCCAAGTTACAGCGGAGCAAACATAGGACTATTGGAATTCAAGCCACGAGCGACTCGACAGTTGAAGGAGTAGTCGGGTATGAAGCATTCGGAAATTATTCCCGTAATTTTCGCAATATCACTTGTTGGATATCCGGTCTGATGCTACGCGGCTGCCGTTGGGAATAAATTTCACGCAAAACGAGAAATTCGGTTAGTTCCCTCGGCGCGATATAATGACACCGTCGGCCGTCGTCTCGTGGGACGAGGTTTTTTTTTGTTAAATATTTGCTTGCCGTACATAGAGCATAAAGTTCGTCAGTGCAAATAAGTAGATTTTCGCAGTGGGTAAGTCAACGAAATCTTGCGTTATTAATCTTACGTTCTATTGTTTCCGGTTTGACTTTATAACCTAATAACTGCGACAACTTGGGGCATAATACATCGCACTGTACGAGGGATGGTAAATATGTCAGCGCGACGAAGATGATAATAATACGTGATTAGCGTTAATAATTCGTCAGACAGGGGAGATAAGCCGTCGGAGAGAATTAACAGAGGTATATACATATAGGTACTGCGAGCTTCTGGTCTCTCGAGACTGTGTGGAACATGAGGTTTTTGCTCGGAAACTCGTGATAAGGGTCTGCGCGGCCCCTGATAGTTGGCCAACAGTAAACTCGCGCTTGACAGTCCGCTGGATATAAGTTGTCTATCAGAATTCCGAAATTAAGGTCAAGTGGACAAATTTGTTGGTATATATTATCTAAATCAGTTTGATTTTTCAAAGAACGTCCTTTGAAAACTTTGCTGCTCTTGCAAAGCGTCACGTTCACGATGTTATTACCTGTCAACGGAGTAATTCCAAACGACCAGTTGTATGCAGGGCTGCAAAAAGGGCACTTCGACGAGTATAATTACGTCGAGCATTGATCGAAGCCGTTATGGCGTATAATAGAACGATGTATAATTGCGCATTCTCAACTTCGGCGTAAACTTTAATGAAAATGGCATTTTTTTAAATTTCGTCGAGATATTGTGCATCATAAGGGGAGAGTTAATTATAAGTAATAATTAAGCCAAATGTTGTTTGCACGTAGGTTTGTTGTAGAAGCTGTCAGTGGCTGCGAAGGGAAAATCGTTAAGTGCTTCAGAATAACGAAGCTCTCCAGTATACGTAGGAGAGGTTTTAACGTTAATTTCAAAGATATAAGTATACCCGGTATACAGTCGAGCGATTCGACTGTAAACTCGTTTTCATAGTTCACACACAGAAAGTTAAACACCACTGAAACCGTCGTCTTTTCCGTCATCGTTACACGCCAAAAACTTTTGATATACAATTACGCATCGATTCATCGGCCCTGAATTTAATCGAAACGTGTACAGCAACGTTCTTTCAAGTTTCTCCGAGCACAGTTTAATCCGCGAGGGAACTGTACACACATCGATCGGTAAACGCAGAAGACTCGAACTAGTTCTCCGTAACTATTCGTCGATCGCGTCGTCGAATTAAGCAGCCGCGAGCGTTAATAGATTGGCCAAGTTTCGTCAAAGTATATATGTACAGACGAGAGTCGCTTTAGCGAGCGAGGGAGGATTACTTAAGAAAAACTCGAGGGCCAAGTTAACGCAGGTTCATCTGCAGACGCTTCTTCTAATTGAACCGTAATTTACACACACATATATATATATATATATATATATATATATATATATATATATACACGACGCTGTTCCTGAAAGAGTTAATTCTCACTTACTCAAGGCTGCTGCGCTTTAGCTTCGAAACAAAGGGCTAGCCTACTACCACTTCTCGTCAGACTCGTATCTTCTGCGTCGTGGAAAGTTTCAGCGAGTTCTTTTATCTTTTCATCTTCCAATCCCGATTCACACGCAATATTCAAATGTAACACGCTCGCTGAAAAATGGCTCGATCCGCGACATAAATAAACCTGTGTCGGCACCTATAGAGCGAAGCCGTCAGAGATACGTACATCAGTTGCGAGAACTCTTTTCATTCTCCTACGTATACACCGCGATTGAAACACCTTGGCATAATAACAATAATAGCTCCTCGTCGCGCCGAGTATAGCCGCGACGCGGAGTGTAGGGGTCAAACAGAAGTCATCGTAAAATAACGGCCGACGATATACGGAACTAATGTAACGCCCGATAAGCAGCTTTGATGCGCGATTAGATAATGGTCCGGGAGCACGAAAGCGCCATTACGCGCGCGCGCGCTGATTTCTTCTTATTGACAAAGGGCAAATTTTGCGAATTAACGCGGTGTGCTTAAGTAACTCGTGCGAATGTGTATAGAGATGCCTCGGCGGCTATATCTTTTCTCCCTCGCTGGCGCTCGCTGACAAGGGATCGGAGAAATTTAATCTGGCACGCTATATACCAGGAATGTATACTCCTTATAATGGGAATTCTCTCTCGACTTTGCGAGAGAGAAAGAAACTTTAGAGCTTTTCGCCGATGGAGTCGCCCGTGTCTCCCGCGATGAATTTCGGAGAAAAACTGATTGGCCATGATTACTCGACGTTGTTACCTTATTTTATGCATCGCTTCACCGAGTTCATTCCACTCGCGAACGATGTCATGCGCGAGTGATTTTTTTTTCGTGTGTATCACGGATTACATCCGCGCATGTGAGCTGTTACAATGAAACGTGCAGGAATAAGATATTAAATTACTACTCCCACGATCCGTGTCTGTGAACCGAGCAGTCGACATTCAACTCGACTAAATAATTCACGCGAGAAAAGGATCCGGAATGACGAGCGTATTTAGAATCCATCGAGAGGGTCGTACGCGCGGGTAAGAGTTAATTAAGTTCGGTTAGCTCGTATACCTGTAGCAGGGGGGGGGGGGTCGGAGTGCGACTATTTCGTTATTAAAATCCGAGCGATTTTTGAATTTTCGCCATTTTCCGACCAAGTTTTCCGCTCACGTATATATAGTGTAAGCTCGATGCGACCGCACAGCGCGCGAGCCTTATCTCTGATATCCATCAGCGCCCCCTGCTCTACTGGGATATACTCCCGGGCTAGATAAGGGGAGTGCATGTACGAAACCAAAGCGCTATAACGTACAGCCGCATCTCTCTCCTCTCGTGTCCCGCATCACAGGCAATATAAACTCGGTGGCGGGCGCGACACAACCGGATCCCTGATAGAAACTCGCGGTTGTCGCGCGCAATTTCCCGGCTCAAGAGAGCACACGAGAGAGAGAGAGAGGGTGAGGTGAGAATTCCAGTACACCAGACGTATAGCGCGACTTTCACGTCTGTCACGAAACTAGGCGCCCCCTCCCCGCAGTAATATTACTCGAAGGAGCTTTTCGTGGAACTCCCAACTGTAATTGCCTCTCGCGTTGCATACGTAATATTAGAGCTGTATGAGAGAGTCGGAGAAACCCTGCGCGCCCCCTACAATTCGTTTCGTTATCTCCAGAGAGGGCGCCACCGCTGAAGAGGTTATGGACGCTGAAGGAGGGGTATACGAATGAATTATCGCGCGCGAGCATGTTTTAGTATGGGCGGATCGCGAGAAATCTCGGTGAAAAGAAAACGTAGAGCGCTAGATTGCATGACTTGACTAGACGCGATAGAGAAAGAAATACGGCACCCACCCTCGCACCGGCACTGTATCATCGGGCTTTATAGTACGCCGTGCGAGCGCTCTGTGAGGGGCTATATTTTTACGAGTGATTTCTGCTCGCATCATAGCTGATCGTTCGTTTCTGTACGATTTCACTTCACAAATCGGTATCACTTCGAAAACAGCATTACCAGAGCTTACAAGAAAATCGATGCCATTCTGGGGAATCAAGTTGGGCTCGCTTTGCATCCCCGTCACGGCGATTCCATTTCGCCGAGATTCGCAGTTCTTTGCGCGCTGGGGTGTACAGGCTATACATATATATATATATATATATATATATATATATATATATAGTCGCTCTCGGTAAAAGCCAGCCGTCCCGACTGGTAATGAGGCAAATGATCAACGCTCAAGTGCCCACCAGTTGCACGCGCGCGCGCGCGGTCTCCTCTCCGTATTGACCGAAATCATTCTGGGGTTGATTTGCGGTGTATTTGGGCTGTCGAAATAACGCGCGAGTTTATTTATTCGCGTTTTGCTCATATGAATATTCAACGAAGGTCGGTTCATCGATTATTCAGAATTTTCGATAATTATCGTTCGATTATTAGCGCATGTAACGGAATTAAAAAATTTTTTTTTCCACACTGCGCATAACTAAATGGAGCAAACACACGCAAGGACGCTTGTGCGGAGTCGTGAATTTTTCATTTACGGCTGTATTATACGATATGCCGGGAATATAGATGACACGTGCGCGACCTTGACTTTCGCAGCTGTTTGTTGACATGCGCTCCTCGCGTCACCCCATAACCAAATGGGACTGTAGACACCCAATTTAAATCCCATTTCGAATCAAAATTCACTTCTCTTTTTTTTCCCAACCCCGCGAGTTCGCAAACTCCGACGAAACGGCAAAAAATTCGAAAAAAGTCCTCTAATCAGCGCTCTACACGAGCTGCAGCGTATACGCAGTATCTGGCGAACAAAAAAAAAAAAAAAAAAAAAAAAAAAAAGTTCGCTCGGCTTCGTATTTCTACCTCGACAACCCGTATCAGCGACAGAAAAAAAATTTGTTTTCCAACTCGCAGAGGCGCTGATTGAATTTGGCGCGACTGCAGCTATGTGCGCCTTCCGGTCTATCGAAGCTACATACATTCAGAGAAGCTGCTGCTGCTGTTGCTGCAGCGCAGATATTGGCGGGAATCCAGACAAGTGGTTTTTAGCGATATCGACGATTCGAGCGACGTAGAGCTGTATATGTGTGTGTATACGCGAAAGAAAGGAGACATCGCTGCAGATATAATTTGCGCGCAAAGTCAATCGCGTATAACTGATTGATCGAGCTTTCGATCCGCTTTTTTTTTTTTTTTTTAATTGAAAAGCGGATCCGTCGCGCTCTGTATATCGAGCGTAAACGGATATACTGGGCGAATCGTTGGATTTTTTCTAGAAAATGTAACGAGCATAGGTATACGCCTGTATGAATAATGAAGTAGCGTGTATACTTTTATTCCGAACAACTGTGTTCGACGATTGATTAGGAGAAAGGGGAAAGCGAAGGTACTTGAAAAATTCGATCGATAAATCCATATGGCGAAGAGTGAGTTGCCTTATCTACTATCGGAAAACAATTTCTGGGGGTTACGAAGATTGCCCTATATGTATATAAGAGAGAAATTTAGCAATTCAATTAGGGGCTGTCCCGACTATAATTAATTAAATCGTCGTTAAAATTCTCGCGCACGCGCAGTCTCTCGTCAGTGCGCGTGCCAGAATTTAGATAGAAACTTGTCTCGACTCGTTGTCGAACTCTCGAAAGCGACTGATGTAACGCGAGCACGTTTCCCTCTCGAGATCGTTAAACGCGCAGTGTCAGCACTAAACCGCTTACCTATACGTGTATAGGGAATTTTGCAACGTAGCCCAGTATTTGCAAAGCTATCTATAAAATTATCTAAAAAAAAAAATTGTCAAGTACGCAAAAAAAAAAAAAAAAAAAAAAAAAAAAAATAATCGAAAATATCTCCCTCTGTTCAGCAGAAGAGTAGCAGCCGTGGTGATAGTATGTTCCCGCGAGCATGATGCTGCACCGTAGCACGTCGTCGCGGCGCAGACGGGCGTCGCGCAGCGTCACGAATCCGTCTCAGCCGTCGGCAGGTCAGCAAGGACAACCGGCGCCTCGAAGTAGGCGGGCATCGGTCGCCTCGACCGAACCCGCCTCGGAGGCGCTTCTCGGAATACAAAGCACTGGTGGCTTACTCGCCGGTATGCAGGGTATGGACAGGCAAAGGTCGCCGAGGGGTAGTTGCGTACCCAACATTGCCCTCGACACCGAGGACGAGACGCAGGAGGAGGTGAGTTTTCTTATTCTTTTGTTCGTAATTGGTTATCGATGGCGATTTGAGAATTTCTGGAATATACACCTATGCCTTTTTATGTTTTAATTTTAATGCGTTGGTTTAATCTATTATTAATTTACAATTTTTTTTTTTTCGCGTAAATAATAAAATAAGAAAGATGTATTTTGGTCAGAATGCAAGAATGCAAAATTTAATAAAACGAAGAATTTAGCACAGCAGTAAGTAGCAGAATAATAAAATTTGGTAAAACGAACAAAACTGACTAATTTCAGTAATTCAGAACGTATAAAGTTGTTGGAAAAAAGGAATGCAAAGTAAATGTATTCACTATTCATACATACCTGCACTGACATCGTACCTACTATATATCAATTCTTTTCACGAGTCGAACTTATATGCGCATATTTATGAGCGAAGACCAGAAGCTCTAAGAGCAAGGCTTTAGAAAGAGATATAATGACAAGTGCTCGATGCATATTTAAATATCGACTAGAGGCGCGGATATCGTATAGGAATCACCTCGATGTTGACTCGATAAATTGTAAACTAGTGTAAAGAACATCTTATTTCTGACTCGCGTAGAGTCGCTGCTGTAACGTTTTTGCCGTATGTTCAACGAAATTACAAGCAAATTTTAGATCTACTACGCCCGTACATCAAGAGATAAAGCAATCTATATTCAAATTGAATAGAGTACACCGTCATACCTCTCTTGTGCAGGTAGCTCGCCGCCGAAAAGCACGAGTAATAAGAATTCGAAAAAATACACAAGTGCCATCAGCAGCAGCATCAGCGAGATAAAGCGATCGTTGGCGCGGGAAAATAGTGAGGGAGAAGCCCAAGTTTATGAAGCAGTAGAGCCCCGCAGGGCAGCGAGTCGCGCTGCAAGATAGTTCGAGTAAAAAAGCCCGGCCCATAGGCCCTTCGGTGCCTCTCCGACTTTTTCAAGAGCGCGGAAGCTCTGCCCGAGTAAAGTCGTGGATATTTGAATACTTTCTAAAAGTGCATCGCTTTGAGTAACATCGATCGTTGTGTCATAAATGTTCGCCCGTGTAAATTCGAATTTGCATAACGAGCGACGAATTTTCTCCGAGACACGGAACTGACAAAAGCTGCGGAAAATATTGAAATTAGTTAGGAGCGGAGCGTCCCTCGAGTATATCGCATCTAATGCTTAACTTTTTGCGTTCGAATCGACACGTTCGCTCAGTGAGATATTGGATGAACCCATATTATTTGCGGAAAAACGACCATCGAGCCAAGAATTCGACCAACCGAGAGGACGAGCAGGTAGCAGAGCCGAACTAAAACTGCCGAGAAAAAGGTAAGTGCAAAGTCATGATCAAAAGTGTTGGTAGTGATTATATAGACTATTCTCTCTCGTTTGTAAGCTGGTCAGTAGACACTCGCTCGCGTTAGATTTTGCTTTTCACCCCTTAATATCCATTCGATCACACGCACAGTCAAGTCGCTCTCTAAGCGACGTATAATTTTACACTCGTTACTAAGCGTACGGGGTGGTGCACACATCGTGTATATATATATATATATAAAAAGCAATAGTAAAAAATGATTAAAATCGCGGCTCGCTTAGCAATATAAAAAAATAAAACATATAGCTAAATCCGACGCGCGCTCAATTTTCTTGAGATTAGAATTAGTTCAAAAGCACAACTCCATTCAAACCGTCCAGTAATCCTTTTTTTAAACAAAGTATTAGCAGCGAGAGAGAAACGAACAAATGCGCGGAGAAAAAACGCACCGCACGTATTTCGAATTCAAGAGCATCAGTCGTCGACGAAAGACATCGCGGCGCACAGAAGACGAGTCGGTCGAGTAGCACAGGGCAAATCGTAAACTAGATATGGTGTACGCTGGCTAGGTAATAAATTAGATAGCGAAGCGTATGGGGAAGATCTAGAGTGCAAGACACCAGCTAAATTCATTATGAGTACGAGCGTAGAAGATACTTTTTTTTTCAGAGACACGTCGTGTATTTGCACGCGGTTAAACCCGGCGGATTTTAATTTTTTTTTTTTTTTTTTTTACGAAACCATAAATTACTCTCCCGTGTTTCCCGCGTCTCGGGTCTCCAAATGGCCGTTCATTTTATCCCTATACACCAACGCCGGTATATGGCAGTGACTGTCGGTCAGCAGGTGTCCCGGTCGAGCCGGACCGAGGCTTCGCAATAAAACACGATGCTATTATTGCCGGGATTAATCGATCCGCTCTAACTAGGTGTAAGCAAAAAAATAGTTAAAACGCTTCACGCGTTTTATGACGGACCCACTCGGCGAAATAATAGAAAAAAACATGCCTGTAAGCGCCTATCCGTTTAAGAGCTGGAAAAAGATCCTGCCGCTTCACATCGCTGTCCACCGCCGCCGATGTATCTTTATTATGTGTTGCAGCTGAGGATCTAAGGTCTGTGGGCCCTTGAAAATCGATACTCTAGCGCGTACAACAAAAAAAAAAAAAAAAAAAAAAAAAAAAAAAAAAAAAACAGTTGGAGATGCTTATTTCAAATTGTTAAATTAACGATAACTGAAAATAATGTTCTCCTGCATAAAATATGTGCGAACGTAGCAATTCAATTTATTCGAATAATAATCTTGGCTGTAAATCCGTTTGCAGAACGACGACGACGGCGGCGATAAAATATGAATTCGATATTTCCGGGATTTTACACGGCAGGTATAGGTATACAGGGCTTATAGGGGGAGTAAAAATTTTAGGTTGAGAGGCGCTTAATATTTTACTACGCGAATGTTCAATAAAAAGCTTCAAAAGACTCTGTCGGAGAGTTCAAACATGAGGGAAAACTCGAGTCCGATGAAATATAAATGTAAGCGACAGTTGAAAACGCGTCCTTTTGTGCAATATTCTACAAATCTTCCAAGTATTTCATAGAGATAGAGAAAGCGAGACGCAGATTTTTTCGCTGAAACTTTTACGACCTCGTCCCCGCCTGCATTCCAACAAACAAACTTTACCCTCTGCTCCAATTTTCATAAAAACGTCTTCAGCTCTTTCCGATTTATCATGTCCTTCTCATGTGCATACCGTCTCGGCAGTAGCGCATTGCGCACAACTGATGCATCTATTAATCTGATTTTATTCTTCTCCGTGATTTGCAAAAAATAGCATCGTTAAACGTGTCGGTAAATCTCAATAAGTCGAAAATTACATTTATAGAGCAGTGTGGCTAAAATTCGCTGTTAAGTCACGATAGGCGAGACTTGCGGATTTTAGCAGTCCGTGTGCTATAAAATTTTATACGATACTCTTGACTTAAATGTTTCAGTTTTACACGCCGTGCAATAATCGGCTACTTATAGGTCACACGTATCGTCTTATACCGTGAAATGTTCACGTTCTTTCGCATTCTTAAAATACTAAAAATCAATAACATTAGTTATTATAAAGTAAATCCATAGATACCCTTCCCACTAGAATGCAGTGTATACCAAAATATAGCAAATTCGACAAATTCAATATTTAATTGCATTAATAAGAATAAGGAACGACAACGTATAAGGCGAAGCGAATATAAAAAAATAGTTAAACTCAAAGTAAAATCAATTAAGAAAATCAATAATAGTAAATTCGCGTAAAATAATAAAGATAAAATAGAACACCGAGATGTATACACACAGTACACCGATACGCACACGTACGTTGCAGTTCTACACGGAGGCTCAAAGCTAAGCGAGGCACACCGATATGCACGCACACATCTCGGCTTCACGGCGGGAACACAGCAGACGCAAGTAGAGAGAAAAAAAAAACAAGAGGCCTGCTGTACATCATGGATCGCGCGTACACGAAAGCGATGCACGTGCAATGAAGTGAGGCCGTGGAACGCGCAACGCTATCGGCAAGTGACACATAAGTCAGAGGACACGGCGCAAGTGGTTTCAAAATGCACAGAGGAAGCTTCTAGGAGTCTGTATAGATAAAGAAGGTAAATCAGAGGCGAGTTTGACAGGAGAAGAGCACGAGGGGACTCGATGTACTAGAGGAGAGGATTTTTACTCCGATTTTCTGATTGGCTCCGAATAAGGCAAGAGGCTGCATCTAGGCTTCCTAATTGGCCAAATACCCACCCCACCGAGGAGACGAAAATCGGAGATCGCCTCTCCTACGAGAACATAAAAGAGCACAACAACAGGTCCTCGCGTCGTCAGTCCGATCGCAAAATCATCACTACGCGCAAGCTCTGCCGAATTCGGTCCGGGTACCCGGTGTATCAAGACTTAGAAAATTTCCGACTTGGAATAATTCAGATCAGTGTAAGGACTTGGAATATTTCGGCTAGTAAAATAACTTGAATATTCCTATCATTAAACTTACTTTAGAACATTTACGTTGTGGTTCTTTATTTTCGATAATTTAAAATAATTCGAAAGTGTTGGATAGTTGCGAGTGAGCGTTATTTAAAAATTGTGGCAAATTGAATAAACCTTATTAAAATTTACATCGCGAGTACACATTTGAATTTAAAGTTCCTGACCCCCGACGCCCCGTTCCAATCGAATTCGCATCGGCTTTGGAAGCTGAGCAGGCCCATCGCAGAGATAAAGGAAAAGGTAAGTGATTTTAATTAAATAGGCTGCATGCCTCTATCGCGCACTTCTCTCTCATAATTAGAGACCCCATTAGCCCATCATATTCGCGATAACGACATTACAATTAGAGTAACGTCCTTACAACACATCTCTCGGAAGTTACGGAATCAACGTTAAAGAGTTTAACGAAAATAGTGCAATTTCGAAAGATTTTCCTATTTATTAAACAGATCGCGAAGGTAGTCAAGCACCGACGGCGCTCAGCTTCGCGCTCTGAAGCTTTGTCCTCGTCCGTGCTTATGAAAGCAAAAAAAAAAACCCGCAGAGTTACTGTCCGGTGACAGCTTTCAATAGCTTAGGAAATAACAATACTATAAAATGCGGTTGTCGGATTTTGAAATAACAAAAGTTTTTTGCCGTCTCTGCATATTACGTACAAACAGTTTGACGTTCGAACTTCTTCAGGAGCAAATGCGCTGAGAAGTACTTCTTTTTTTTTTTTTAAATCTCGTCCTCATTTCAATAAGCTCCTTCGCCAGCGTATAATGAGTATATAAATGAAAAAATCAATGAAATACTCTGGCAAAGCCCTAACAAAATTAAAAAATCCATCAACAAATAAGATACGCTTGAGCGGGCTAATGCCGAAGCATCGAGAAGCTTCCATTGTACGTCTTAATTGAAAATCAATAACTAAAGTCGCGGCTGCGTCTCCGTCGCGTCCTTTGAAAGTCCGATACCGTCCGTATATAAGAAGCAGCTCGTTAAATGTGCGCATCGAACCGAGAATTTAAAAAAAAAAAAACGAACTATATATTACACTGCACCCACGAGATGAGATCAAACGTTGACAGAAGCTCTTAATCCCTATAACGAAATTTGCCCAAGTTCTAACGACCTCCACACATATGCGCGGCACACGTGCGCGGAACTTCTAGACTAACGCACACGTACGTCTTCAAGGCGGGCGAAGTAAATAGTTCGGAGAGTCTAGAGCAGGTCCAAAGTGTATTGCACCGAGCTGTGATATAGTATCGGCTGTCGAAGTTCGACGAGATGCTTATTTACATTAAAATTTTAATGTCCCCGCCAACTTCCGGACTGAGAGAGAGAGAGAGAGAGAGCGGCGGAATCGAGTTATATACGAGCTTCGGTGTATTTCCCCGGAGAGACGCGATGTAGCCGTGCGCGGGCGGTCTAGGATTATTATAATATTATGGAGGATATGCCATAGATCATATCTTCGTTATTTTGTAAAAGTTAGTAGAAACGACGACACAAAGGAAAGAGATAATAATGAAATCATGAATTTACGCATAAATTTCGAAGATTATTAAATCCTACGAATACACTTTATCGTTTTTCATATAATGTATGCGCAGGTGTTTGAAGTTCTATTTCCGCTATCTCCTATACTAAGCTGCATACGTCTCTGTTCACAAAATCTTTAAAGAAAGCAACCACCTGAGCAAACATTTTTTGTAATATGATTTACAGCCTAGATTGATAACGTTGAAGACTCAATTAGAGACGTTATATTGTAATCGTTTTTTGGCATTTTTCACAGAATAAATACAGCCTTTTTGAGACATTAACGTGCAGACGTACAACTACTCGGCACACGTTGCTCAAGACCGCAATCCTCTTTAAATTATATTTACACTTACATGCATTTTAAGTCGCTCAGAGAGCAAATGATAATCTGTTCCGAGGAGACGCCTCCTAAGTATATCCATACGTTCAATCGTAATCATCGTTGTTGGAATATCGGGATAAAGTACTCAAGCATAGCACTGTACACTACAAAGTTCTTCAATAGCCATGTGAAAAGGAAAAGAAACCAAAGATAGAGTTAATGAATGTGGGGGCCGGTGCTCCAGTAAACCCACCAGCAGGTACTATCAATATATTTGTACAAGAATAGAGATAAACTCATAGTTTTTTATATTGAAGTAGCATTGAAAGTAGCATTACATAAGCAGTTCTGGAACTGTGTGACTATTTGGTCTTATTCTCAATTATTACTTTTCAGATACCAAAAAGCCAATGGCCTGCTGGAGTTTGTGTTCAATTTGGATGACAAGGAAGTGTACATCTCAGCCGTAGATCTGATCGGAAGGACAATGCTGCACGTGGCTGCGGAGGTAAACAATTTACCTGCAGCCAAGTTATTACTGAAACTTGGCATCAGACTCGATGCTAAGGACTTTAAAGGCAGGCAAGCTTTTGAATGTGGCCGTCTGGAGTACGAATGCGTCAAAATGTTGAAAAGCATACACCTGCTGTTCGAAGACCTGCACAGCGATAAGCCTCGTTTTCTAGTGGACGAGCATCCAGACTACCTAAGAAAGTATTTAAGGAAGTTAAAGGAGTTGTATAAGATTGAGCCGTATGTAGTAGTGAATGCAAAGACCAGCCCCGATTACTGGAACAGCTTAGCACATCAGGCAGCGATCTATAATTATCGAGGTGTGCTCCAGAATCTGTTTCGGCATGGAGCAGCGTTACCTTGCAAATTCAATAACATAGGCGAGGCACCTGACTGCAAGAATCTTATGTATAAGGTCGAGAAGGTCTTAAAAACGCTCAGTGTAGATGATTGGAGCAAAAGCAGACTCGATGAGAAAATAATAGTCAACTGCCGGAATTTTGATGGGGAAACGCTCTTGCACAAAGCTGTTAAAAAAAAAATGAAATTTCAGGAAATCAAGTGGCTGTTAGAGCGAAGAGCAAATCATCTCGACGCTGATATAAACCATTATAGCGCACTGTCTGTGGCGAAAAAAATTCACAGTCCCGAGATTTTGAATCTTTTAAAAGGGGCTATCTCTGCATGTAAAGACAGCCCGTGAGGAGAACGTATACTGTTAAAGACTTATTTTTGTTACAATGAAACTTATATAAAATTTATACTTTTTTATAGATTTGCTATTATCAATTGGCATATGTAGTTGTATATATAAGTTTAAAGAGATAAAACTTGACAAAATGGTTGAATCCGTATAAAAAAATAAAATAGTAAATAGTTTCCCAATCGAAAATAATAATTTTTATGCGTAGTACGTAATTACATCCAGTAACTCTAATAGAAGCATACGAATGATAGATTACGTAATGCGGTAGTGTTAAGGGCAGACATTTTTTATATACATCATAATCATGTAACTATTTTTTACTTTGATTAAATAAACGTTTTTAAGCGAAATACGCACTGCCATTATTGATCATCGTTTATATTATTCATTATATATTCCTGAAAATCTCAGTCGTACGATGAACCAGCAAATGGGTACTGTTCTTGTAAAAATGTAAAATTATTGATCCGAATTGAAAAGTCAACTCGAATCGTAACACGAATTTCTCTCTCTTTCTTCAGACGTTCAACCGCCGTCTCCTACCAGATCCAGAACACTGCGGCGCGTCTCGCCTGAGTCTCGCCCCGGAGACGAATCGAAGCTCTCGCAACTCTCTCGTCCCGGACGACTACTCGGTGAGCCGTTCACCCCGTGGTTCTCTCATCCCGGAGACCTCGGCTCGTTCTCCACGCAACAGCCTGATACCAGGTGACCTGCCCACAACAGTTCGGCCTCAACGCAGTCCCAGACATTCGCTGATCCCGGACAGCGCGCTCAGTCCACGCAACTCGCTGGTACCACTGGACGTCGGATACAGTCGAAGTCCGAGGGGTAGCCTGGTGCCAGGATCCGTCGCAGCTGGAGGTGGTTCCAGGGTGTCGTTGATGCCCGAAAATGGCTCGAGGAGTCCCAGGCACTCGCTCGTACCAGCCGAAGCTATGTCCAGGAGTCCCAGGGGTAGCGTGGCTAATATTGACTTCGACAGGAGCCCGAGGGGCTCTATTTGCCCGGACACTGCGAGGTCGCCGCGCGGGAGTATTACACCGCTTGATATGCACATGGATAAAAAGGTGGGATGTGATGTTTTATACGATGTGCTTTGAGGTTGATCTTGGACTTGGTTACAAATTTTTGTAAAATCTTTTGCTTTGGTTAACATTTCTTAATCATTTTAAAATTAGTTCAATTGGCATTGCGAAAGAGAAATTCAATAATTAAAATGTTATTCTTTACTCCGTAGGAACGAAGTCCTCGTGGCTCGATAGTCTCAGAATGCATAAATCAGAGTCCGAGAGGTTCCATCGTTCCCGAGTTGGTGAACCGATCTCCACGTGGTTCCATTGCACCAGACCCTTCGCGCTCTCCCAGAGGCTCTATCTGCCCCGAGAGTAACAGATCGCCCCGAGGTTCCATAGCTCCAGGTCACGAGCTCAACAGGTCACCTCGGGGCAGTATCGGTATGCCCGGTGCCGGTGAACATCGTGGTTCTCTTGGCGGTGCCGAGGACGAACCGTCGAGGAGTCCTCGAGGAAGTATCGGTCCTGGGTCCGACCTAGACAGAAGTCCTCGGGGGAGTCTTGCTGGACAGGAGCATAGGAGAATCACGAGGAACACCGGATTCGCTGTGCAGGATCCTAGGAGAGCTTCTGCTGATCAAGGTTGGTATTTTTTTTTACATACTAACCGATGTCACGTTAAATTTAACATTAAATTTACCGCTCACGCCCGAGTACATTCATTTTTGAGCAGCCAATAATTTATGCTTAACCAAAGAAAAAAGATTGCTTTGATAAACCCGACGCAGCATAGTTTACCGAGTATAGCGTCCACTGCTGTGTTGATGCGCGCACACGGCCCCCCTCGAGAGTAGAAAGGAACTCCCCCGTAGTTTCTCCTGGAAACTAAAAACAAATTCTTCACCGAGGAGTTGTAAACTGAAACTTGGAAGCTGTAATCTCACCTTAAGCATAGAAAAAGCGCAGTTAATCTAAAAACACAACATCAACGAACGACAACAAAATAAAACAAGCAGCTCGTTTGTTTCATAGAACCACACGCTCGTAACTCCGTAATAACAGTCTCACCGGCGGCTATATAGAGTATAGAGTGCAGAATTCTGCAGCAGAGCACTGCATTCATCGACTGGCCGAGCAAGTTTTACACATGTCCGGCACGTAGTGCGCTCGGTTGTATACAGATCGGAAGCTGAGGGATATAAGGCTTTCAAAACGCTTTCGCGACCGCATCACGTTCGGCCAAGCCAATTTCAATTTGATGCTGCTCAGAGTGCGAACCTTTGGTCTGTTGCGCGATATATATGCAGCTTATGCCGATAGAATTGAAGCTTCGGCGTTTTACTTACCGGTTGTTGAGAGATTTGTCAGGCAGTGAGCTCGTTTGTTGCTGAATTATTGAATATATTTAGAATGATTTTTCGTCAATTGGTATGGAGGTTTGTTGAGGATTTAGAATTGGAATTTTGGAATGTGCATCAATGTGGCTGTGTCAAAAACGAACTTGTAGACATTTGTTACTTATATATGCTTTTTTAAAAATCATATTCAAAGGTGAATATTTTCATTGTACTTTCAATGAGCCCATTGAGGAGTGCTGCGAGTTTATGAGCCCGTCGCAGTTCTAACATGCGCCGTGACTCGGGATCTATATTATCGATTATCTAATAGCTTTACGTTACGCTGTACGAGGCAATGACACAAATACAATGTATTGCACTGTAGAAAATACGTTTAAATGAATAGAAGCAGAGGGTTAACATTTTTCATGGTTTATTTAATATTACAAACTTATGCATAAAAATTAAAATATTTTTTTGATATAGACATTCATTTGTATGATTTGACTCGAAGATTACATACTTTATTATTTGGATTATACAAATATATTAATGAAAGAAAAGTTTATAAAATAATGATTGCATCGCCGGACAATTTTTTTAAAGATTTTACTTCGATTTTCTTTAACGGGTTATTCCCGATGTCCAATATTTGTAATGAGTCGGTTATTACTGATGTTATGTTATCAAAGTTTCTAATAGCATTGTGATTTAAATAAAGTTTAGAAAGAATGTTTGATGACTCCCATACTGGCAGCGTTTCAATGTGATTGTTGCTCAAATCAAGTTCTTGCAACATTGGCAGATTAGTTATAAAATTTTCTAAAATATACTGTATATTGTTGCCTTGTAAAGAAAGGCTCTTCAGATTCGGTAATTCAGTTTCCATAAATATGGAGATCATGTCAGTTTTCATGTCATTCAATATCAGAGTTGATAAGTTTGGTAAATTCGAAATTATAGGTATACCACTGAGTTTATTACGACTTAGATCTAAACGCGTCAATTTTGTCAAATTATTGAATGCTCCATCGGGTATTTCATAAAATTGATTGTCTGACATGTCTAACTCGAGTAAATTTACAAGACTCTTGAAGGCGTCTAGTTTTATACTACTGATCGCGCAGTTGGATATATTTAAGTATTCTAAATTATCGAAGTTATTTAAACAGAAAGTGTCGTCGTCGCAATCACTGTAGCTGAGTAAGTTGAAATTATTGTGAGCTACATTCAAGGTCTGTATGTTTTTGAATAATGACGAACCACCAAACTTTGTCAAATTGGTGTCTACTAGAATTAAACTTTTTATAATAGAAAGAATATCACCGAAAATATGATGAATTGGCTTCTGAAACTTATTTCCCGAAATATCTAAGCGATAAAGGTTGGGAAAGTTATAATTCCAGCCACTAGATGCACTTTGCATGTTGATGTATCGAAGCGAAAGATCTTTCAATTCTGGAAACTTTCCCATGAGATAGATTTGTAAGAAGTTCGAATTCATATTTCTGTTATGGTAATCATTCTCAGTCGTGTGATATCCATAATTGTAATAATCTGGAGTTGTCGTTGGATGTGAATTATCTGCGCCGGCATTATTATAATCCAATATTAAAGTTTTCAATTTCTGGTGTCCGCCAAAAGAAAACAACTTATTTAAATTCAAATTGTTATGCGATAGATCCAGATATTCCAAATTGGGCACGCCATCGAAGGTACCGTCTTCAAAACCAACTAAACGATTGTTCTGCAGCGTCAGCTTCCTAATGTAGGGACTTGAGATAAAGTTAGAACTTAGTTTTGGACCAAAGTTCATATTTGATAAATTTAACGCTATGCTGCAATCATGTTGCGGAGGTTGCGGAGGAATGGCTGTTGAAGTCAACACCAGAGGCTGCGGTGGAATGGATGTTGAAGTCAACAGCGGAGGCTGCGGAGGAAAAGTTGGTAGAGGCCCAAACGAGGCTGCTCTACAATGTGACAGAAACACCAACAATAATTTAACAGCGATATAATCCTTCATATTCACGTATGAATTTACACAAATTTTCACAATGATTTTCTCAAAACGACACTGAATTTCAACAAGTTTCTAACGATGCTACTGTCAGTGCGTGTACAGACTAACTAAGCTTGATTTTCGATTTATGTTATATTTGCAGATAAATGAATACGTATAGTATCCTATCAGAACGAGTGATAAGCATATATATATATATATAGCATCAATGGAGTCATTCATGCGTGCAAGCGTTGATAAGTCTTCAAAGACTGACTCATTGCTTCAGGCAGATAGAAGTTAAAATTCTTTTCAAATCTCAAATGTATGCAATGTTATATTCAAGAACGGAACTACTTATCGATTCTACGAGTTCTCTCCAATCACCAGAAAAATCCAAAATGCACTTTTCGATTGCCCTGAAATGTACGCAAACTGATTGTCCTCCTACGCGTAATTGAATACGTAGAAAGGAAGCGAGAATATCGCCTTCCGGCGATTTCCCCGCGGAATAATGGACACAGAGCAGAGAACGCGTTTGGCCCCGATACAACACAAAATGTACGAAATTTTCCGATAGAAAATCTTTCCACCGCGATATTTCTCACAGAAACGAGCGAAAATTTATCGAAAATTATATTTGAAATTTCGAGCCTCGCCGATATTTCCTGACTCGCAAACGAGATAATGGCATCGATCCAACGTCTGCGACGCAGTGGCTCGAGTGCGTGTATCGGCCTCGTCGTTTATCGGGGAACGTACAGTCGAGATGATCCCTCTATCGCATTATGTATACGGAACTACTATACCGAGGAAGATAGTTCGCCGGGCTGTTTGATTAAGTTAGGTAACGCTCCGATCTCCGCATGAGAATTGCGTGCCGGAGCACTTATTTATTCGGAGGAAGCGCACTGGATTCCTATTGAATTGCTGATGCGATTAATGGATTGCATTTCGATTCCGCGAGATGTGTTTGGTATAGGTTTTAGTCATTGAATTTTTTTTTTTTTTTTTTTTTTTTTTTTTTTGATAAGAGCAAACATTTTCAGGGATGTAAGCTAGGATATGAAAGCATCAGTGCCAAAGTCACGCCCGTATAGAGCGAGCGCTCTACCGGCTCTAAAGATCATAATAAAGCTTTGAATAACAAATGCGATCCCGTGTCACTTACATCCTGCCTTCCCCTTTTCGCGACCTTCTTTCGACCCTCACTCGCCCAAGTGCTTCGCTCAGGTCGAAAATAATTTCAGCTTTTATTTTCCTTCTCCTCTTGATCGAAGTCGCCAGTGCGGTAATTAGTCTCTTGTAATAAAATCCGCTACATCGAATCCAATTTTCGAAGCTCCGCGCATCTGCATCGAAATCAGGGTCGCATGCAAAATGCATAAGCGTATCCCTTTGCCGGCGAAGCTTCTATTCAGTTTCCATTGACGTCGTATAATATCTCCCTCATCGTCGCGCGCATAGTCTTCGTTACCCCAACTCCGCGAGCGACGAGCTCAAGCATATCGGATAATAGTGCGCGTCAACTGGGAAAAGTCGATTCGATATAACACTCTTCGCCCGGGATGAGAAGCACCTACGGCGAGACGATAACAGAGCAAACGTACGCGATGTCGACGCACAGCTTCCGGGTGAAGAGAGAAGTATCGATTGCGGCGGGAGGGAAAAGCGTAATTTTCCGATGTAACTGCGCAGCTCTATAAGTCCTTTTTTTTATTCATCGGGACGCAGGTTATTTTCGACCTGCCTCCCTCTCGCGCGCAGCTTTTACGAGGTACAGGAATAGCCAGTCCGGCCATTCGTCTTGGCGCAATTTCGCTGTTGCGCAGTGGGAATTGTTTTCCGGGGGCTGGAATATGATCTCGGCCGGTTTAATTAGCGACTAAACCGTTCTTCGGGCATGTGGTGGATTTGACGATCGAGTTACACCTGCGTAGTTTTACTCTGGATTAGATATCGATTTCTGAGACAAACTATATACGGCGAGTTTGTTGAATCAAAGATAAATTTTCAACAGAATGAAACATTTATTTTCCACCCTATAAAATCGTCGAATATTCTAGTCCAGGCAAGCCTGTCATGTTCGCGTCAACGTGCTGCATTAGAAAAAATTCAAATGTCAGGTTGAGCATATAAAAAGCCTCGGTTTTTATAGCCGCTGGCGAGGCTTGGTGCGTCGGTGGTCGCGTAGAGGTCACCACTTTTACGATCGCCGTGCCGGATTTGCCTTTCGGTCCTCTCACGCGCCCACGGCACATCGGAAAAACTTTCAAACCAGGAGAATAGAGAGCGAATTACGCGGAAAAATATTTACAACTCCACGGCAACGTTGGCGCGGAAATATGCGCTCGCATGTTATACATTATATATATATATATATATATATATATATATATATATACGTGTGCAGTTCACCCTTGCGGCGTTTACGATTTACGAACGCGTAAAGCCTCGACGTTTACGTTTACAGCCGAATATCCTCGGAGTGAGCGCCGGATTAAATAAAGCAAACACGCTCGAGAGCCCTGCTGGGTATCGTGTTTTTATTTTTCGCTGCGCAAATATGTGTACTCGAAATTATCAATCGAAGCTCGAGCCTTTGCTGGAATTATTCGAGCGAACGCGATAAAACGATGTTTAAACAGCTTCTCGTACACTTTTATCGTCGATCTGAATATCCATATCCGCACGATTTAAATTTGATCCCCGGCGGGGTTAACCTTAAATTTATTAACGTAGTCGCGCGAGGGCTCGTTGGAACGCGGTATTTTTCGAGAGGATGATGCGGCAGTGCGATAACAAAGTATACGAGTTACTCGCTCAAGCCGCGATCGTGTCGAGATAACGGAGTTCGACTTGTTTGGCCTTAAGCTACTTCGATCAAAATTATGGCCTGTAATTGATAATTTACACAAGCCGAGAATGAAGTTGTCGTGATTTTTAAATGCTCGGCAAGCGGCTTAAAGTTTATCGCGATTTAACTTCGTTATTGAGTGACTTCTTTTCGCACTCGAAAAAAATTCAAGTCATAAAATTCTACGACGGATAAAGTGAACAAATGTTATATCACGGAGTTATACAACCACTCTTCTTACACAAACACTCAATTTACTTTTTTCATCTCTCTCTCTCTCTCTCTCTCTCGCAAAGTTGACATTACATTCTCCCCTCGGAAACGTAAAATCAGCGAAAAATCCGAGCAGACACTGGTTAATTGAATTTCTCTCCTTTACTCTTCTGTTAATTAGGTACAGCAAAGAATCGAAGCACTTCGCCGTATCGTCAGCGCGGAGAGAACTCGGGAAGCGTTCGATCGGGCGGAAGTACCGGTGCTCCGACAGCAGCAGCTCAAGTGAACCTCGGCTATGGAACGACCAATTCCTGGGGCGACTCGTCGAGGCGAGCCAGTAGCTCCGTGTCACAGGTAAGTGATCAACGTTTCGCTCTTCAGAGAATTATGGTGCGTCGAAGTTCCGGCTTTTCCGGATTGGTGTCTTTAACGAATTTCAGCGTTTGATCTTCCAATTAATTTGCGAAAAATTGGCAAGGTTTGAAAAAAAATGCGCCCACTTTTTCTTCGAAATCCAGGCCGACTTATCGGAAAGACAGAGTGTCGCACCTCGTGTTCCATTATATTTTCAGGAGCAAGCGTCGTCTGATTTTCTCTCCCGACGAAAGGCAAAATGATAAAGGAATCCTCCCGCTTGCTTCTCGCCTCGGCTCCTTCGTATTCACGAAGGCTGGCGAGTGAGCTGGAAAATCTCCAAAAGTAATTTCCACCGCGTCGGTGTACATAAAACTCTCGAGCGAGCGAACCTCGGCGAAATTCAGTCGCGCGCGCGCGCGCGCGATACAACACGTGCAAAGCCTGATAATGATAATCATAATAATGACGATGATGGCGCGAGCATCGGAGGCTTAACCGAAGCAGCAAATCAAAACGCCATTTTAATCTTGAGCAGGGGATGGAAAACGTCTAGGCGATCGAGATAAACCTCTTAGGTAAAGCGCGAGACGCGTATAATTAATGATGAATTCTGGAGGCTGCGCTATACTTTGACCCCGAATGAATATTAATTAAAGTCTCTTGACGACGGGATAAACGGGCTGTAGCTTGTTTTGACTTTTTTCGTTTCTCGCTCGCATCCTCGTTACGCGTTAAGCTACTGGACGTTAATGCCCCCAGCTTTGCACATAGCTTCTACCACTCCGCTTTAGTTTATTGAGAAGCTGAACTGCTTCAGTTCGTTTATTTAATCTACATGATTTCGCGCGACGATTACAAGCACATGACGTCGACGTTGTGACTGGCATAGAGCTTATTGTCCTGATTTTCGAAGCACCTGTACATCATGCAGACTTGTCCGTTCTGCTCGAAGAACCCGACGGTCGTCTTGTAGGGGTACTCCTCGCAGTCGGAATCCTGCTCCACGCGGAACTCGACGTGTCTTCCATAATCGACCCCGTCGAGAGAAGCTTTCGTCACGTGGGACCGAATCTTTTTGCAGTCCTCGTTAACGCAGTATCTGACCAGTAGAACATACCCGCCGTCCCGGACGTTGTGCATCGACAGGTGATGGACCTTGTGGGCAAAGTCGTAGGTGCGATTCATCAGGACCTTCGTACGCGGATCTATCTGGCGACACTTGACCGTGGCCGGGTGTTTCTCCGCGACGAAGCAGGTGCCGAACAGGTTGTGATCGAAGCTCACGTCCTTGGCGCACTGCTCGCATTGGCCTTCGTAGATGTCCAGGGAACCGAGAGACTCACCGCTGGAGCTCGTCGAGACGACGTACATACCTGCCGATGTGCATGTAGGGGAATTAGTTTTGAATTATATTCTCACAAGGATAAGAGGAAAACGAAGAAAACTCACCTCCGTAATACAGCCTGCCGTACTGGATGACGAAGTAATAACCATCGTCGCTGGAGCGACGTCCGACCGAATCGACGTAGAATAGATGAGGTCTGTCCCTGCGGGAGAGCTCGAAGGGTTCCGGTCGGCTCATGTGGCTCCTGGCCAGGTCGAAGCTCTGCCTACAGACGTCGCCGTCGCAGAGTCTTTGCTTGCGTTCGTCAGCGTGATGAAAGACCTCGAATTCGCTCCTGTGGTAGTCGTAAGCGAATATGGGATAGTCGGCGTGATAGTCGCGAGCCGACTCGACACTCGTCAGTCGGCAATCCGTCATGTTGATGACGTAGATGCCCGAGTACTCGATCTCGGAGCCCTGGTACTTGAGCACCGAGCAGACCTCGGTGTCGTTGTCCAGCGAGAAGAGGCTCGTCAGGTAGAACAACGTGTACGTCGAGCAGTTCAGCGGCACCTCGCAGGTCCCGTAATGTGCTCCTTAATGACGGATTCGTGTGAGATGGAGTTAACTGTTTTTCTTACCGATAAGCTTACCGTCGAAAGAGTAACGTTTGACTGCGAGGTAAGGATTATCCTCCTTGCCGTCGTTTCTCCAGAATATCCAAGCGGAAGACGGATAGTTGCTCGACAGCTGGAGGTGATAACTCTTCTTCAGTCGCACAACTTCTCCGGACCATTCGTTTTTGAACGCCCGATCTTCTTGGGAACGTGTCCCGAGGAGTAAGTTCAAGAGGACTAGGCTGCCGATTAGTTTCGTTCCGGCTCTCATGGTTTCGAACACTTCGCCAAACTTGTTCTGCGGTAGAATAATTAGGAAGCGTTGGAAACCCAGTTTAAACGAATGTATAGGTTATTGAAAAGAATCATTTTACTTACGTAGGAAATTATTGGAACAGCACTTGTTCGCTCGAGCAGCTCTGCCAGATCCCTTCAACGTTTCTCTCCGCTTGCACACCGGCTACTGCCTCGAAGGCAGGACCTTCCGCTAAGAATAGAGTTTCTTAGCATCTTATCCGAACCGGTTTGATGAGCTCGAAAAATCTCCCGCGGTTGCCAGCTCGACTTTTGGTTCGTTTGCTTTCGTTGGTTTTCTTAGTATATAGGCGTTTCAAACCAGTACTGATTTCATCAGTATAGATATACTGGAAAGATGACAAGCGAGCAGACGTCATCCAACAAAGTCGAGGGCAAATTTAACCGTGAAATTAAAGCGCGCTTCCACTTTCCGGCTGTACAGCGAAGCGATATCCAGGACGAGCTTAGCTGCTCTAATGCGCTTGTCGCAAATGTCAGTCATACACGCTCGCGGCGCTTAGAGACGTAGCTTCCTCCTTCCCGCCTCTCGTGCAGGTATACTCGGGGAGAGTATATACCGTATAGCGACTAGACGCATTTTGATGACCCTGTCAGGTATGCACAGGCCACAGTTTAATCCGTCCTCCCACTCCATGCATGCCGCATAAATTGCTTCGAGCTCGATATACGGGCGCGCACACAATCTTGGTTCTATATAGCATAAAGCCAAATTTACCCAGTTTGCTCGTTCGTTCTGAAATTCGTTCGAGAACACCTCACCTATCGCGGTAATAATGCAAAAAACGAGGGCTTCAAACTGAGAGATCCGACTTCAAAGTTTTCAGGCGACGAGTCGCGACGGCTGTGCGCCGGCAACGCGAGCATCGCGGAGAAAGGTGGTTCCGGCTTGGGTGGTGGTCCCATGGGCGTAGCCGCCTACGGTTCTCTCGTCTTCCAGCTGAAGGACGCACACCTCGAGGCCAACGGCACCTGCGACTTTGTGTTCCGTGCCCTGAGGGTCGTCAGCAAGACCATGATCGTCACCATTTTTCTCGCCTTCCTCTCCACGATGCCTATATTCATGTTGATACTCGGTAAGTCTACACGTCTCTATACGTAGAGTGAATGAGAGAGAGAGAGAGAGAGAGAGAGAGAGAGAGAGAGAGAGAGAGAGAAAGACGTCTATTTGCCCTCTTCTCCGTAGCCTTGTATATATCACTTGTTTGGACAGAGAGAAAGCGCGAGGTTTGTTTTGCGACCTTATACGCACCAAGGAAGAGTTTTATTTCAACAAGCTCAATTTATTCTTACAAATCCATCGCTCGTCGGCAGTTATTCGAAGCGAGTCGCGACTGTATATACAGTGCAATTTTATGCATATTTCTTTGGGGTCATGCATTATCGGTATGCAAACGAGTTCACGCGCCGCTAATTGATCATTTTAAGATTGCATTATACGAAATTGAGGTTGAACATGCAAACCTGGACATAATCTGATTGTGCGTTATTGCTTATGAGCGATATACACGACCCATTATCGAAATAGATTCACGCGCGCAATAAAAGCGTACGCGAGTAGTCGTAAAAAAATGCTCGGGGATCTTTGAAGGGCCGAAAGGACATCGAACCAGGACACTCCTTGCGCTACAGCAGCCTTGTGTGGTCGAACGCGTTATTAGCATTAACTTATGAGAAAATTCTCGTGTAGTACGTTACACGCCAAGTTTACGAGCTCGACGTTGCTTTGTTCGATATTTATGGTAGGATCTTTTTAAAATTGTGCCACAAGTTATACGATCAAATGGAAAGGAAAATCGACGATCAAAGCGTATATGCGTAAATGTGGAAACGATTTTGATGCGCTTAAAAAGTTCGGCAGCTCGATTGAATGATATACACACGGGCGCTAGCAAAACCCTAAGTCTAAGTACCTGGCAGTTTTGCAAAATTGGTCGAGGAAATCGCGTCGAATACGCTTCTATTATAAATTTTCCTACATATTTGCTCGAAAACGTAATAAATAGCATGAAAGAGCTTCTTGCAATACCATCCGGTAAAAGAGTACCGCGCGAATAAAGGATCCGAGGCATATATAGAAATTGGCGTCTCATTCACTTCGGCCGCGTGAAAAGGAAGTCTCTTCGGAAAGTCAATAGGGCAGAGCTGAAACTGCGCGCTGAAGTGAACTTTGGCCACTCCATTCGAGTATACGGTACACACCGACGGATTTCACGGGGATGACGTAGCTCTCTCCGTATATAACATAATGCCAACAGGAAAATACGAAATTTAGCTCGTATAGTCTCGTTTGCACGGAGAAGCCAAGTGCGTTAGAGCCTCGTTGAGTAACGAAAATACACGCCCGTGTGAAACGTTTTTACAGGTGTGCAGTACATCAGGGATTGCCCACGAGGTCCTAACATCCCGGTGTACATGGTAGTGGGCGGCACATTGGGCGGCATACGAATGTTCTGGACCCTCTACTCGCAGATACGATCGAGACGACCGGAAGTGCTGACCGTGCCGGGCTCTAGGTCGCACATATCCTTCAAAAAGCTCGTCTCCGTAGCCCTCTCGTGCTTCCTCGTCGGCTGGTTCGTCCTCGGTGAGTATATACGTCTTCCTTACGAAAATCTCATTAATCATCCTTCGCGTAATATATACCTATTTGTATATAAGCGCCATATCCAAATGGCATCTAAACAGAAAATATCTCCGCTCAAACTCGCAAATCCGTGCTTCGATTGCAATTCCAAAGGGCTCTGCCAGTCGTACCCGAGGAAGCTTTTTATCCTCTCTCCTTAGTTCTTGACAAAATTTATAGCCGTCCTCTTCAGCCTACACAGCTGCGGAGGAAGAACAGCAGAGGCAGAAAGCGATATTCGACGTGGACTGGCCCGATACGATTTTTATCTAAGAGGGGGCAAGGGGGGAGAGAAAGGAGACCGGAAGCTCTGGCTTATTCCGCACGCGAGAGTCTAGTCTGTTCGACCCTGAAAATTTCGCTCTCTGCGCATATACATCGAGATCGATAATCGGCCGGCCCTATACCCCCCCCCCCCCCCCGTTGAGACTATCGATTTAACGAAAAATCCATTATTATCGGAACAAAAGCAAACAACAATCCGATACTGACGCGCGTATCGGAAGGTTCCTGACGAGCCTCTTCCATGCTTGCGCTCGAGCGTCGGCGGTTGCCTAACGACAGGCGCGACTGACCAACGGCTGACGCTAACAAGCAGTTACCACTGAAAAGCCTCGTAACGCACAGCTTGCCTTGTTATAACGATCCGCGCGAGCTTTCTTTTGTGTGCGCTGACGGAATTTTTCGACGGGATCGGAAGGCGATTTTGCATATCCGGATTTCGCTAATTATTCGACTCGTTCAATGAGGGACGGACAGTTAAACAACGGAGGCCAACCGTATGTCGTGGTTCATCCACTTTTTTAATTTTTAATTGGCTTCCGGTCCTCCTTGAATATTTTCTGCTCCGAAAGCTATTCTCGAAATCTCCCGATGAATAAAAAGCAAATTTCACGTCCGCGTGTATACCCGCAAAGCGGTAACTCGCTTCCTCTCAACATGTATATATGTATACGGGCCATCGAAAAGCGTCGCCGAAAGACTCGGGAGAGCCCAATTACAAGCGGAGTACGTCCGCGTCGTGTCAGCCGGTCGGAGCGTTAAGCAAAGCCACGTACTCGGCGATCGATGTTCCGCGCTTCGCCAGTCCGCTTAAAAGTTGTATGTACGATGTGTTGGTATCTCGTCCCTTTTTAATTTTTTTTTTTCCGGCCTCCCGCGCGGAGAGCTTCATATAAACCGCGACCTTATTCGTCCCCCCTTTTTTGCGCGAGCGATAAATTGTCCAAGTTTTTAATTAAAAACGAAGTCGATCAGATTTGTCATCAGTTGGATACCGATGGCTCGTTACGAGCGTTTTACGATGGATCTAGTTAACTTTGCCGTTGAGTTGAAAGAAGCAATTTTCGTCGCTTTTTCTGTTGCAGGCAACTACTGGATACTCAGTATACGATGGCCCGACTACGCTCCGACCCTCTTCGAGCCCAACCAATGGTGTCACAAAACCCTGTACATATTCTCCTTGGTGCACCTCTTCATTGTCTACGTGGTCATCTTTGCCGGTCTCATAACCGGCCTGGGTCTATTGTTCTGCAGGATTTTAGCATGTCCTTGGCCAGAGAGGTGAGTTTTATTGCTATCCCCTTCGCTTCATTACTCTCCATCGCTGCATTGAAATAAACAAAACCGAACGATCGGCAAACAGAATTATTATGCAGCACTTCTCTCGCGCAAATCCAAATCGCAGAGTGTGGACTAGCTGACCCGGAGCAATGTTTGTGTTTGTACGCGTGTGGTTCGGGCAGCTGTCGTGCGCCACGCAACTCTCCCGTCGTTCTGCGGCCGCGTTAGTCCGACCCGAAGCATCTACATCGTGGGGCAAATCGCGATTATTGCTCGCTCGTGTTGACTTTGAAAGGGATTACGATAAAATTATAACTTACGATAAAACGTTCTTCTGAATTCACGAATAGTTGTTGAATGTCTCTTGAATAATATCGGAAATCTTTACGTTTGCCATGCGCTAATTAACTTGTAATAAGGGGAGAAGCTTTGTTATCGTTCGCGCGGAAGTAATATAGAGGCAAACACAGCCCGGCGTTTTAATTAAATTCCGCGAGAGAGCCCGCTCGTCTTGTATTTTTCTGATCAAACATATACACGAAGCGAGCGGAATTAATTTAGAAAATATTTCCTTCGCGACTGTATAACGGGGAAGAAAAGAAGGTCGAGCTTGCGCACTGTACGAGCGAGCTTTCGTGATGCAAGTGTGCAAATCTCGCGCGCGATATACCAAATGAGTTTTGAGAGCTTTTGTCACGTCAGCGCTTTTTTATTCTCTCCTGTATGCGCCGCCGCTCTATAGGATGTATAAACAATAAAAGCGGGATTGGCGAGTAATAACTTTGAATAATTCCACAAGCATGTACTGTCGCGGGTAAAAGCCAATTACAGCTGACTTTCTTGTAATTTTGTATACGTATACGTAAAATGATATACTCTCTGCAATTAACGCGTTCTAGATGCATGCGAAATTTTTTCCGTTTGTACGCGTATACTTAACCGACCGAGCTTTGAATAAAAATCGCATGCAATACGGGCAATAAAATATTCAGCGAATCGCTCGAAACCTAATTAGTCGAATACACTCGTGGACTTTTGTTGTACGCGATGACGTGCTCTCGTGGATCCGATAAGGAGGCGTACTTTTGACTTGGCGAACGCGCAGTGGCTGAAAATTTCATTTTTGCCATCGGCATCGAACGATCGAACTTATTATACGTAGAGGAAAAGTCGACGAAAAATCGGCTTTTTAAATTATTAGAAATTTTTTTTTAGTCAAACTTCGCCCGAGGTCCTGAAAACTTTTTGATAACAAGGCTGAACCACTTGAAATTCCGTTAAAGTATAAGAAGCCGAGCCGCGCAAGCTATCGGGCTACTTTATCTGATAACAAAGTTAAAGTGTTCCGCAGCTAAGGCTATTGCGTGACGCCGTCCGATATATTCAAAAGAAACATCTGAGAAAGTTGATAGAGCGCGCACTAAGAGATCCAATTATAAAGATAGATCGTAATTAACGAGCAGTTAGAAAGTCCGTTCAAAGTGTCAATTCTCACCACAAAACGCACATCGTCCTCTGTTCTCAGGTACAAATAACCAAGACATTCCATGCGTCAGAGAGAGTTCCGCGAGTCGTCGAAATCGACCTCGACATCAGTCGGTGGTGCGAGCGCTCGACGCCACGACAAAGCCGCGGGGGCGTTCGAGGGCCAGATTCTCGAGGAGGTGGACGAGGAGGAGGAGGAAATTGAGAACGAGCCAGGCGAGTCAACACCGGCTCTCGAGGCTCTGAGGCTCGCCTGTGCCGAGGCTCAACAGCAGCAGCAGCAGCAGCAGCAACAGCAACTCGTGACCGAGAGCAAGTACTCGAGCATGGTGCAGTTTCGCGCCCCCGACATTATCGAGCTCTGATCGATGACTCCGCTGCTCGTGCTTCACTGAGAACGGAATGCAGCGATGCGCTTTGGGTATATCATCTTGATTTTCTTCGCCGAGACGCGCGCATGCGAGTTGAGCAATTTTAGGGGGCTGCGAGCACATTCCGCCTGCTTTACCGATCGAGTCGAAAGTAGCTTGGTTTATCGAAAATTCGAGTATACTCGATCGATTGGCTTCAGCGATCGCAGTCCCTTAAGAGATATATTTCTAGTCGATTCAATAACCAGGGGCTTTGCTGGCAAAAGCTTTCATTTCGCCATTTCGTTAGACATTCGAAAGGTTCGGCCGTAGTCGCAATTACGTTGATGGAAGGTGTATATACATATATATATACTCGTTTCTCGGCGAGTTCGCCGTTCGAGAGAAAAAAGGATATCAGCTAGGAGGACTGTATACGTTTTTGTTTCTCTCCTCCTCCGAGTTTTTACGTGCGCTCGCGATTGTTTTGCGGACCGTAGGATGGATTGGAGGAGCTTTCCTTGGCGCGTGGGACGTCAACGATGTTTTGGGGGGAGAGCGTCGCCGAGGAGGGGGGGGGGGGGGGGGGCGCCGCACACGAGACGATACGTTTTCTTTCGCTCGAGCCCGAGTTTTTCCCTGGCTGTTAGGTGACCTCCGCAAGGTCGATGCGACAGTTATTCGTTCGTTGCTTCGCTGTTATATCCTTGTTGATGTTCCGAGGTGAGCCATGTGTACGTGTAAATTTATATACGCGCGCGGGGCGTTACTAGCGATGATGATGTTTCTCGCGCGCGATTATTACCTTGATTGGAAATTATATCGTCACGAGTACGAAAACAAAGTAATTAATTACGCTACACGTACATGAATATTTTCTCGTCCGGATCGTCGAGGCATTAAATGTTCGATGTCTGTATTAGATAACGACAGGTTATTTAATTGATCGTCGCTAACGACAGGACCTTTTTACAAGTTTACAGCGCGTATACGCCGTGTAGCGGAGTCTTGCTTTGACGCGTGGACTTTCCACGCAGACCATCGATTACCACCTCGTCAAATAATTAATCACACACGCGCGCGCGCAAAAGCGAAAAGCTGTCGTGAGAGCCGATGTTCGGGAAAAAGTTGATGTGAAATTTTAATGGAATTGGGTACATAGAAAGCCGGAAAATTGTTTCATCGCGTAAACAACAACAAAAAGCCGTAACCCACACTCCGGGTATCATTTGTCTCTGAAATTGTTTCCCTGCTGGTTTGATGCTCCAATAGACGCAATGGTCATTTATTACGCTTTTACAAAGTTGCGCGATCGACAAGCTTCGCGCGCGAATTACTCAGCGAAAAATCCATAAAATCCTTCACGCGTTATACACATCGATCGAGCAAATAAAGCTTCCGGCGTTCCAATTAAATTTCAACGCACGCACACACGCCTGGAATAAAATAAGCGAAAGCAAACGTGTCAGCAGCTCCGCACATCCTCTCCCTACCTTTCTTTCTCTTCGTCGTCTTTTTCTTCCCTCTCTGAATTTTTATAGTCGAGAGATTCGTGTGTGGCGCTCGCTCGAGAGAAAACCGCCCACGCGTCTACGTGTATAGATAATTCAAAGACACACACAAAGCTTCGTCATGATTTTTTTGCTCGATAAGAAACAATTGTACGTGTCTCGGCCGAGCATTATTCCAGCCGACGGCATTAAAATATATATACGGCATTACGCGTTTTCCTTTTAGTCGTACTTTTCATGAATTGCATAGATCGATCGCGTGCGCGCCGCGCCAAGTGAATATGCAACACAGTGAAAACACACCGCGACCCGCAAAGTTCGCGGGCTGAAAATATTCCCGAATCGATATTTTACAGAGTTAGAGCAGCGCCTGCAGAGACGGTTGTGAGAAACGCTCATATAGCTATATACGCTCTGTGTATATGTTTTTTCGCGTTTCCACATGTATATATATATATATATATATATATATATATATATATATATATATATATATATATATATATACATATAGGTACGTACGTGCACGTGCGCAGATCGCAACAGCTGTTAACGCTCCTATAACTTATGATATAGATATAAGGATAGAAGGTAGCGAGTAAGCTTCTCGACACACGAGCTTTTTCATCTTCGTCGCGCGAGGCACATAGTATATGTATAGACTACACGCAATGTATAAAATCGATTGAGCAAAGAGCCGCGAGTAATGACATGCAAACGTCGCTGTCGAGTGGATTGACTTCTTTCTTCGTCGTTTTCTCAGCGATGGACGTGGAAAAGTTGGTGAGCCTTTTGTCTCTACACTCCTGTGTTATGTAGGCGATTTTCGTGATAAGAAAGACATACTATGTAGACGACATCGATTTCTTTGACTATGAGCAATGCCGCCCGAGGTTGATAAAATACAATGAATTACGTTGCAATGAACAATTTCGCTTTAGGCTACTACGCTAATTTTCTCGATATACTTTTTTTACCCACCTCGAAGGAGAAGATAATACAAGCTAACGAGACACATAAAACTAAAAGTATATAACATAAAATGCGAGAGTGTACAGGATCGACGACTCAATAAAGACTACTTTTTTCTATACCGAGAGCGCGGGGGTGAAGTGGTTTGTCCATATAGATGTACATAATTAGCGCGTATTCGCGAACAAAGTGTCAATTATATATTATATACATAATATACATATACGTTAATCAAATAATCATCATTGAAAGGAAAATATATAACAGAGTATATGTATAATTATACCGTAGTGTTACGTCCTTCTACACATATACATAATACATAAGCTTAAGCTGTACAGAGGTATCGACACGTTTTCAGTAGGGACCTGAACAATCCGCCTTTAGAACGAAATGTACTCGTCAAAAAAAAAAAAAAAAAAAAAAAAAAAAAAAAAAACTGCACTCAAAAATAATCCCTTGCGATCCTGCGGCGATGATTTTCTCATTAAAAAAATAATCAGAGATCTAGTTTCGAAGCAAGATAACCAATTTCGTTTATTCAAATCTACATTACATATTTTCGTCTCATAATGAAATAGTCCTTTGAAATTGAGGTCGCGCCGCCGCGTCCCTTGTGCTGCCTCTTATTTCCTTCTCTCCTCTATGTATACCGGTATCGCGCAAAAGGCAGGTCAATTGCTCGCGGGGGGATCCCGGCAAATACATATGGCTTCTATAGGATCCCTTTAGGACGTAACCTTCCTATACGGGGATTTATATTAGCAGGCTTGTGCGCAAAAAAATCAAGGATCTTCTGAATGATTAATTTGGTGGCAGAACCGAGAACAGGATAATTTCAATTAAAACGTCTCGCGCAGCAGTGAACACCAGCCCAGTGTCTCGAACAAAGAAAAACGGCGGCTCGCACGATCCATCACTCAAACTAAAAGAGGCGCAATTCCCGAAATTGCCGACGCTTGGCGCCGTAACAGCCGAGCAATTCGCAAGGTCCATTACTTTGAGTGAAGTGCGTATACCTCTCCGCGTCGAGCGGCTTTATATAGAGTCCAGGATCGCATGGGATGTGTACGTGTGTATGTACATGTGTGTGTATCGATTCCGCCGAAAATCGGCGTAGTATGTAGAGCACAGGCACAGCTTTTCATTAATCCGGTATCCCGTATGCGGCTATTCCGCGAAATCGAAAACAGAAAACGAACGCAACCTAAAAAAAAAGCTAGAGAAAAGAAGAAAAAAAAAACAACACGCGGCGTCTTTCACGAATAGTCTTGTAAGAATGTGGGTAATAACTACTGATTTATTCGCCATGTCACTTTATATTTTGACATTTGCAACTGCGCAGTGGTTCGAAAACGGGTCCATAACGTTAACAATTATAAAAGCGTATATATACAGGTGGCGCGCGCGACGTCGGTCATAAATCAGGCGACAAAATCGTTGAATCTTCTTCGCTTATCGATGATTTCGTCGCCGACGTGGCAACGCGCCCGTGTATCGAATGGGCACGCTCGCGAGTTGTGCACGAAATGGCGGGCGCGCGATCCAAGATGGCGCGGGCGCCTCTTGCGATTAGATATATATATTTAGACACGTGAGGTTATAACGTGTAAAATTTCGTGTACAGCGATGCTTTGCCAGCGAATCGTTGCTCGCGGTGTTCGGAAATTTTTCAGCTGTATACCATCAGCGTCGTGATAATGGAAGTTTTGATAAAAGTGTGTACACGTGGATGTTTTTCACCGTAAACTTTTAATGGCTTTCGCGAAAAAGACTTTACGAATGTTTGCACTTACCGGAGGAAAAAGGCAGTTTTTTGATAGATGGCCGGACGATAAACCGATTGCCAACATTGCGAACTGAAAATCTATATATATATATATATATATATATATATATATATATATATATATATATATATATATACGTATAACGAAACATTTCATCGGGAAAAAGAGAGACAGTCACGTCGGTCTGCCAAAATTGAGATCCGATTTCAAACCGCGGAAATTCAATTACGAAGGCCGCCGCCATTCTGATCGATCGTTCGATTGCGGACGAGTTTTTATTTCCTCCTCGTTCCACGTCTGCTGCTGCAAGTTCGAGTAAAGATAAAACGTTATTGCTGCGTTTATAAAATATTTTATTGTACCCAATATGCATTGGGCGCGCTATCCAAAGGGCACATCAGGATTTTATTTTTGAAACCCAAGCTGGCGCATTAAAATTTATGCTCTGTTTCGCATCGCGGCGGCGGCATTTATTTTAAAAAAAATCCTCTACACGAGAATAATTGAATTTAATTAACATGCTTTCGGCTGAAAAAAATCACGACATCGATGCAACGATCGCATCACGCGAGGCACAACGAAATTTAGAAACATGTTATGCGAGTATAAAATGTGAAGAAATTTAACGATAGGATACATTGCGGCACTGAGAGAAATTAAGTGAAAATGAAATAGATCACCTGGAAGCAGTGTTATATAAAATAAGCTCGTTGATGATAAAAATTAATTTCCACAATTCATATATAAATGGAAACAATGACGTGGGTATACGAATTCGCATGTCCTATTTTCATATCGATTCCACTATTCTCATGCGGACGAGCTTCTAAATAACAGTATACGCCAGACGTATATATATATATATATATATCGATTGCTTGTTAAACAGATAAGACTGTATACGTATAGTAATACGTGTATACATCGTTGCAGAGGATATATGGAGATTGGTTTGTCGAAAGATTATGAGGGAAGTAAACTTTATCATGGAGCCTTTAAAAAATTACGATATCTCTTCAAACTTAAGTGTGACAATTCGCGTCGGGACATTTTTGTGAGAACATACGAAGATCTTACGACTTGTATAAGTGCTATAATATCTTTGTTAAACTTTTTAATTACAAATCAAACTGATGAAAAAACATTTTAAAAGTTTAATTTAGACAATTATTTTCTCTCAATGCGCGCAAAGTGTAGAATCTAATCGGATGTAACTAATTATAATAAATCACTGTGCGAATAAAGTGAAAATTAGGTGCTGTCGTAATGTAACTGAGATATTTATTTAACACGATTATATAGTAACGCAGTGCAATTATTCTATTTTCTGGGTCGTAGGAGTGTATTTTTTCAAGATTATCTTATATGATCACGTGTGTATGTATACATTAAAATAAATTAACTCGCGTTACACAGTTTGAAAATTAATCACAAAATATATCATAATGTTGTTTAGATATCCATATTCTATAAGAATAATATGTAAGGGAATACAATATTACTAACTTATGCTATAAGGTATGAATTATAATTAAAAAAACGGGTTAACATTCAGAAGATATAAACAAATTTACGAACTAATAGTTTTTTAGTTACAAGAAGGTTGTAATTGTTTATATCGAAGTAGTTCATGGCTTCTAAGAAATATTGTAGGTATATAGTAGATAAACACTAATAAAGTTTGATAAAACTTTGTGATTATAAAGAATCGGTAATAACTACAATGACATTTATACATATAAATAATGGTAGGTATGCACGTGGAGATAACATAAATATATACCAAATTTCAGTGATTTTATTTCGTACAAACAAAAAACTGTCAAGCTTTTGAATCGATCTACTATATATAATATGACGGATATTATAGTTTTGACAAGTTTCAAAATTCCATGCATTTATATTTATATAATTGTGATATAATATTATACACTAAGATAATGTAAAAAATTATGTATCGTAGATTAAATATAGTATTAATTAAGGTAGTTGTTCGCGTTGAATCGCGAATATTGTGGTCCAGGCTTTAAAAACTGTAGATTTAGAAGAAGAAAAAATGAGCAGCTTGCAAATGATGCAAGGATGAACACCATTTTTCTCGTGACATTAGCGAGAAGAAAATTTCTTCTTTTCTACGTCATTTACCTATTTAATGGCAAGGAATTTCTCGGTCTCTTCTGCACTGCAAAGGTTCTAAACGAGAAAAAGCTTTTTAATTCAAATATGTCGTCGTTTATCTTCCGGGCTAAGAAAATCTCAAAGTTTTCTCATAAGTCGGAGCTTTCTCTTATTGTTTTAAAGAGTAAGTTCTTCTCCTTACTTTTAAATTTATCAGACGTTTCAAGTATTGTTATTATGTATACGTTTAGATGCGGTTGTTAATCTTCAGTTTATTATTTCAACTGAAATTCCGTCTGTGATGATATCTTTTCGTTAGCGCAAATATTCTAATATAACCTGCTTCTTTTCCAAATAACCGCCTTCTCGAAATTACTGTCATCTGCGGCTTAAAATGTATAAAGTTAGAAGAGTATATAATGTATAATATAAAAAATAATAATAAAAAAACACTTATTCAAAAGGACGGATAGGATCTTTAATACGCGACGTTCATTACACGCGCTGCACCAAACAAACTAAATGTAACGAGAACGAATGATTTTTACGATTGTATACATTTTAACGACTTACTGTATCGAAGCAACGCTTTCGATTGAAATATTTCCAGCGCAAAAATCAAAGTGCCAATTTTGTGGCCAGAAATTGTTTGCTTCCAGGTTATTATTACATGTATTATTTAGCGACATATAATTCAACTGACGTAAATGCAATGGAATATGACACAAATTTTCGTTTCTGTCGCAGTCAAAGTGTTTAACGTATGTGAATTTATTAAAATCTACTACATCTATATATTCGTATTTGTAGCTACGTATGTATAGATTTGTACATTATACAGTTTTATAATATTTTCGTATCGTAGTTCTATATACTATTTCGTACAGTACGTAAAGTGTAGCGCAAAAGTTCAATCACTAGGTATATTTTCATTAATTTTTTACTTTCCCTTTATTACGAAATTCGTACGTTTAGCAAATTCACTAATATATAGACGTCGGAACATTTGCGTACAAAAACACTAATCGAAAAATACCGCGAGGGTCCAAATGTACTCAACGTCGAGGAAATTTTCTAAAAAAAGTTTGTTAAATAATCGGCTTTAAGTTTTTTTAAATATATATATCTAACAGTACATTTTTTGTAAATAACGATACACCCATTCAAAGAATCCTGCATCAATTGTTGCTTCCGTATGACATATAACGTCCGGTCATAATAGGAAATAATAGTAAAGTATTTTTTTTATAACGACGACAGAAGAACAGTATCTATATAGTCTTGTGCAAGCATGAATTGTAACAAAAAAGATACATACTATAAGCTTCGTCTAGTACTCTATGCAAATCGTTCCTTCCACTTTACGACTATACTGAAGCACTCAAATTTTGCAGTTACATCATTGTAAAATCGCGGATAGTCCCAATACCTGCGTCTGTATAAAAACAACGCGATTCGCGAGAAAAAAAAATTAGATTCGTATATACCTATACAATATATTTAGAAACGTAATATAACGATGTAAGCGTGTGCGCGAGAGTATAAGAGAGCGAGCTATTTATTGTACATATATAAAAGAAGTTTAATGTAAAATCAGAGCTATAAACTTATGTATCATGTAAATATAATACGCATATAACCGTTTACCATTAAATTATATATCAACGTTGCATTATTGAGATGAATAAAGATGATATATTGAAAAGTAGGTGGCCGTGGTGTACTTTAATTTTCAAAATCAATATTCATGAGTAGCCTTAACATTTGATAAGCAAGAAGGGCATCGTTTATCGCAGCCAGGAGAGGACGTTCGTGTTCGAGCGCAGGGCAAAGTTGCCCGGACAACAAGACAATATATAGCTGTGCGGCCGCGAGAGACGGGGAAAAAGCACGTACACTCCTTCCAAGAGTTGACGAAGTTTTCGCCGGCGTCTCATCCGCGAAGCGAAGCCGTCCAGTGGCAGCAGCTCGAATTTGCATTTAGATTGAACTTTATATTTTGCAGGACTGGCTGGCCGGAGGCGTGTAAAAAATGAAAAAAGGTGGAAAGACCCGAGGCCGACGTTACGCGCGATTTTTTTTCCCTTTCCAGCGGGCTGTAGCATCGATGCTCGAAGAATCGCTCGCTTGATAACGTTGTGTGATTTTTCATAAGATTTCAAGTTATATATAGATAAAGTGAAAGGTAGCTGTATTAGCTCTCTCCACGAAGCAAAAAAGGCAGTACGAAATCATTATAGCCCGAAAAAGTGCAACTTGCGCTGGTATAAAAAAAAAAAAAAAAAAAAAAAAAAAAAAAAAAAAAAAAAAAAACGGCCACTCTACAGAACCTACTACCACCCCTCGACTAGCCTCCAACAGCAGCAGTGAAATTCTCTCGCCGACGAGCGATACATCATAATTCTCGCTCTCGCGTCCGTGTTTTCCGTATTCATGAGCCGACAATGGGCCACTCGAGCCGAGGCTTGTTAACCCAGACGGCGGCGCGTCGGGAACTTTGAACTGCGTTATTGATGATTCCCCGCCGCTCGCTCGGAATAAAAGATAGCACTCGAGATCCGCCTTTGATACTCGCGTATCCGCGGGAATCGCGAGATCGATCTTCGCGTGTACCTATTTTTAAAATTTTTTATTTCTCCGAGAAGACGCTGATTTGATCGAGAAGCTTTCCGCTCCATTGGCTTCGATTTTTCGAATTTTTTTCGGAGATTTAATTAGCCGAATTAAATTTCCGCGTGAGTTGGCGGCGCGCTCACATAAATCATCGTTAATCATCAGATGGGACGCTGCAACTCGTATACGTCCCAAGAGTGAATGCGCCGGTATTAGAATTGCTGATTCGGGGGATGCGAAGAGAGGAGGAGGAAAATAAACATGCTCGCGCCGCGTGGACAGTTTGCACCGGTGAATCTTACGGACGGATTCGAATAGATCTGGAAAAATATCGAAGCTGATATATAGTTGAATTTCGTTTCTTCGTATTTTATGTACGAAATACGACCGAGACCGACTCATTAATACAAAATAACGAATCGATTACACTATACGCCCAGCGAACCGCCACAGGCTAATTAATTCCCATCCCGTCAACCGAAACCCTGCACCCACGTTCTCCACCGAATTCAGAATAAATCTCGATCTCCTTTCCAATTACCGGCGGGTGTGCGTGCGCGCGCGCGTGGCAAAAAAAAAAGCCCATCCGTTCGAATTTTTCAGCATCGGTCGAATCCGCGACAGTGCAAATTAACGAGCGTCGCGTCAATTACAAAGATGCATCTCTCTCTCTCTCTCTCTGTCTCTCTCTGTGCTACGAACAATCCGCGCATTCTTTTCTCCGCCACAATGAGGATCGCGCTTAATCACGTATTTAATTAAAAAATCGTCGGATCGGCCCCCGCTCGCGCGCGGAATTCAATTTTTCCTCCCCATCTCTCTCTCTCTCTCTCTCTCTCTCTCTCTCCCCTTTACATCACCCACCAGCTACACACACACACAGGCAGAGAGAGAGAGAGAGATCCCGATTCGTTTCACGCGCAATTTGTCGCGCGCGCGTCGTGCGTATGTATATATAGGCGCACACCTGCGTCATTCTCTTCGAGAATCCCATATCGGCGGCGCACAAAACAAATACGCACGCGTCCTATAAAGCAGCGGAACGACCCTCGTGTCTCCGCTCGGTGTGTATAGCGCTTGTAGGGGACTACAGGCTCGGGGGTGGTTTTAATTAGGTTTATACGCACTCGTGGAAAGAATCGCTTCTGCATCGTGTTTAAATAGCTGCTATTATACAAGCGGTACAGAGGATGTTTATTTTTTCGACGAACCGCTGAGGAGCTAAGTCGGCGAATCTGATGGTATATAGCGAAAAACTCGAGTGTGTTTAATTCGAGTATACGAGCGCAAGCAAGCGTGCAGTGTAAAAGCAAAGTTCTCTCTCGGGAAGGGGGGGGGGGTATTATGAGCGCGTTAAACACACTCGGATGCGCGCACTTAACTTTCGAAGCCGCTTCGCGAACTTTCTGCTTTATACGTGCTAAAAATTGCGAAATTATCCTTAGATTCAGAGGCCTGAACTTCTGACATTCTGTGACCTCGCTCATATACTAGAATTTCCTCGCGCTGTGAATTCGAATACTATATCGCTGTGGCTTCGACTGGACTTGGAACTATCGAACTATCCCTTATTCTTGACCGATACGTGCGAGGAAATATAGGAAAAGTTTTTCGTCCCATTTAATCGCGCGAGTCATGCATATTCGGTTGGTAGAAGTATCGTATTCGTTTGCAACGGTTTAAGAAAATTAATTTAAAACCGCCGTTAATTAATCAAAGATCCCGGCGATTCCGTCCATCCAGGCGCAGCAACGAGAGAAAAAAGAACGTCACCCAAAACGCCATCCGCATGCTAATTCGAGCCCGAGGTATACAGCTACAGGCTGCAAAATGAAAAGCCAAATGAATATCCCAAACGAATGGCGAAATCATCAATGACAAGCATTGAAAGTCTCGCTCCCGTATATAGGTGGCTGTCCTAGGGGTAAGGGTCCGAAAAAGTTATGCAAACCCATAGAAGCAGTTCGTACAGTCACCCTCGTGCGCAATATAACGAGAGCGCGGCGCACGTGTGCCAGCGGACAGTTCGTCACGGGCCGAAATACCAGAGACCCGCTGACAAGCGTTAATGGGCGTTATATATCAATATTGTGCTTCAATCAGACACGCCGAGGCGAGGAATTTTTTTATTGTTTCTTCGACTCTCTTGTCGTTAGTATACCTATATATAAACTGCGGACAAGGTTTTTATCCGTTAATTCGCGTACGTAATTTCCGTTTTGTTTGCGCATAACGGCTGTGCAAAATTCGGCGTCGTCTGATCAACATCGCGCTGCTCGATCGACGTTTTGCTATACAGAAACGAAAAAGACAGCCATGAAAGGTATCGGAGGCTAATGCATGAATTACAATCGTCCTCGGGCCGTCGTTACATCTGCTGTCTCGCCCTCGCGACGGCGTGTGTCGAGAGAAAAAAAATCTTATTAACGAAGAAAGAGCTGAAAAAAAAAGCGAATTCTATCACAATGCCCACTCGTCGAGACAGGAGGGATGTACGAGGTAAAAAAAGAAGCGACGTGTCATTGCGGCCGCGTCTCGAGTCGATTCAATTCGATTCCAGTGAATCGAATGACGGCCTCGGCGCTGCAGCGACAAATTCGTATTAATGACCGAGCGCACAGTAGTTCTTCTTTTTCCGCAAACTCACGCTCCGGCTGATGGCTTCTCTCTCTCTCTCTCTCTCTCTCTCTCTCTCTTTCTACGTTACAGCCATTGTCGGCGGGCGTTTAGCGCGGAGAGAAAAAAAAAGTTATCGTTGATAGTCGCGGGACATTTGGTTATATTGGAAAAGATGTTAATTCGAACGTGTGTATGGAAAACAGCATATGCTGGACGTACGGAGGAGTGACGTTGTTCGCGATGATCGATGCTGTCGGTGGATTTTTTTTGCTCGCTCGCTCGGGTGTGATACAGCGGAAATTCGAGAAAATCGAGAATCGGGAGAATTAATTGATTTCCCGTGAGCGTGTGTTGTCCCTCGGTGTATAAGGTCGTCGGTTGGTTCAAGTCCCTGATAAAGCATTGTATGTACATGCCGATATATCTTCATTTCATCCTGTCAGTAAACGAGTATGCTAATTATACAAGAGTGTTTGCGATACAGGATTCGCTATTTTTTTTTTTTTTTTTGAATAAATTATAACAATAACTGTATTAATATTTATTTTTGCACCTTTTATCAAACATCCAAATCCACTGAAATGGAATGTCGGTATTAAAGTTACTAGAACTGTTAAGGTTCGATTTTCACCCGAAATTCGTATACATGTACAATCGATGTATCTGTGCTTGGTTTTATCCACTATGACAGTACTACATAGATATACAATCCTGTGTATTTCTTATATACTCAGCATCCATTGCCAATATCAGCAAGATTCTTTTTTCTCAAGAAATATATGATTTTTCCGTTCAGCAGATGACTCACATACTTGTTTGTTTAAGAATTTTTATTTTTACTTATACACAATGGTATTTCTGCATATATTGTACACTTGTCAGTGCACATTATCGTAGTAATGCGCACGACTCGGAATTTACGTACGACTAATCTAATCTAAATAGCTGAAACTACATTTTACTTATTCTGAAATATATATAATACCTCGGGTAGTTATAATATTAAGCCTTCCGAAATGATGATATAATAAGTATAATTAGAAAAAATATTCAAAATCTGAAAATCAATTGCATAGGGTTATATATAAATATTTGTCGCCGATAAACACCATCGCTCTAAAATGCGTTCAATTAGATACAACTTATCCCTGTCTCTGAGATTACGATCATTTGACAAACAAGTACTTATGTCGAATTGCGACATCGAAGTAAGTATAACTGTTCTGTATATTTCATTTGAAAATTTTTATTTTTATATTTTTAAATAAATATTTCCTAATTATTAAGGAATTGCTAATTCAATTCCTGATAAATTTTAAATAATTGAATATAAGGATCGTAGAAAAGATAATACATAGTAAGAAAGACGGGCAAACAATGTCACGTTTTCGTTTAGAAAAGTGGACTTGTTTGTTAAATGCAGTGAAAAAGCTGCAGCACGAAAAACGAATTCTGCTTTTATTACTGAATAAAAGCAAGGTCAAGTATACCGTAAGTCGCTTATAATATTTTTTGTAGGTATATAAACTGACGTACAAACGTCGATCGCTTTATAAGTTACAGTAATTCAAGGAGTAAATTTGCGTTGAATCTATATACGTATAAAAATAATAACTTGTGTACACATGTGATGAAGCTTTGAGAAATCGATAAATAAACTCATGATAAGGTGAGTGGTTTTAAATGTAATAAAATAACAAATAATAGGATAAAATACTTAATTTTTGTTGTTTTTTAAGGAGAAATAGATTAATTTAAATACATCGTACTAGTTGTAGAACTACAATATTGCTTTGGAAAACATTTAATTTTGCACTATGGATTATAACAACATGGACAATATTCTAGATTTATTTGAGAAAGAAAGAAATATTACTTATAGTAGAGCCAAGAATGTAGTATTGGTCCTAGGAAGAGTAGATTCAGGGAAAACTATTTTTACGCAATTTATTGCAGGGAGTAACGATGATTTAATATCTCAAGTTATAGAACATGATACGAAAACAAATGCTTATCCAACTAATCCAGTTATACCAAATATGCTAGAAGATGTCGAAGAAAACGTGGCGTTTTACGATTTTCCTGGATTTGGCTTTAAGGATGGCGATACAAGGAACGTAGCCTTACATTATTATATTAAAAGCATTATAGATTCAGCTGATTCCATAAAATTTGTTTTTACAATTGGTTATCACGAGAATGAAAATGATTTTTTTTGGAGTTTATATTTTTTAGTTTTTCGTGCTGGTCCTCTTATACAAAATTTGGATGAATTTAAAAACAGCGTTGCTCTGATTGTAACGAAAGTTGATGATAAGCACATTGGAGCAGGCGAAAATTCAGTTTTAGTTACGGATAATGTAATCATAGAGAAAATGGCTAGACTATTAAATTTATTAAAAACGATCCTAAAAAGACCTGATAGTTACCACCAACATTTGCGACATTTTGTTGAAAACTTCTTGGAAAAAGATGAACATGGGCATTATAAAAAGATAGGTATTTTTAGAAAACCTAACACGTCTGGCGTTTTCAGTAGTATCGCTCTACTTCAAGAGAATAGAAGGCAGTTGAAACAGGTGGTACACAAGAATATCATATTCAGTAAGTACCATAAAAATGATTTTAACTTTACGGTTTTAGCAGCATATGATATAACACGGTATCATACAACTTCTGGCATCAATACTGTAAAGTACGATAATTTTGATTACTCTCAACTGTTTCGAGAATTATTTAATAATGTAGAAAAAAAATTAGTGTACTATTTAACAAGTATTAGACCAGAAATTGAGAAGTATTACTATAAGGAGGAAGAACAGTTTAGTGATATTCATGACTTGTATAACAAAACTCAGTCGTGGAATGATGTTCTTTCCACTCAACAAGAAGCTATAAGTCGATGCGTGGATCTTCGCTGTGCCATCAACGGAATCACTCAAATAATCATAGATCATGGTGTTAGTCCGAAGGACGAGCAATTCTTAAGTATAAAAAGGCATCTTAAGTACCTAGACTTTGTAAACGCACTCACTGGTGATTCGATTGCATCTAGGTTTTCGGTGTGGATTAAAGCATTTGCAGCTGGCATCCAGGCATATTTGGATGATTCAAAACAATGGTACAATTTTTTCATCTACTTACATGATGCTTTGTCAAGTTACGATGTACAGAAAAATATTAATGCAGCAAGTCTATCAAATCGAGTCGTATTCCAAAATTATTTCGAAAAGAAAACCATCATCGATACTAACTTTGAAAGCATTCTCGATAGTATCAGCGCAACGCTTTTAAACGAGATTAAAAAGAACGATACGTACGTCAATATTGTAAATGTAAAATTAGACGAAGTGAAGCTAACATTTTTAAACAAAATCCTGGATAAGACACTGAAAAATGAAGTTAGCTATCCGTGTAGAAAAGATAATAAATTATCGCTTAAAGGATACAACGTAAAGCTGAGTAGTATCTTCGATAGAAACTGTTCTCACTCAAGCGTAATAGAAATATTTGCATTGAATAAAGTATTCATTGACACGAATTTAGATAGAACAGGAGAAAAGGTTCAACTCTCTATCATTGCACCAACGTGGGAAGTTACTCATAACTCGAAAATAATTTTGGATGGCAAATCTGGAGAAGATCATAACCCCAAAAAAACACGCGATGGTCATGGTTTCGGGCTTGCCGGGGATGACGGTAGTGCTGGTAAACCAGGTGGCCCATCTGGAAGTTTTTTTGGCATTGGACAGCATTATACTGAAATTAAACATCTTGTTATAACGGCTAGAGGTGGCAAGGGTGGAACCGGGCAACATGGAGGTGATGGTTCATTGGGTAAGGATGCTGATTCAGTGTATACCACGTATATTCCTCAGAACGGTAATAAAGCAGAATGGCATAACGATAATTCTTGCGTAGAAGAACCTGAACAAATATATCCGGAGCTCTATTCGGACCGAGGAATAACGAAAGGAACATGCTCCATTTATTCCGGAAATTGTACTATTGGTGGACATGGCGGGAATGGTGGCACAGGGGGGTATGGGGGAATTAACGGAAATATTTTACTATTAAATTTTCGAATAACAGAAGCATCGAAAATTGAGATTGATAATGCTCTAGGCGAAAAAGGACTAGATGGAAATGGAGGCAATGGCGTGAGGGGAGGAAAACAGTTCTTGAAAATAACTTCTTATGAATATGTAGAATATTCATATGGATACCCGATAACAAGAAGCTATAGATATACTATTGACGAAAACGTTGAACGATGCTCGCCAGGGGAAAACGGTTCTGCTGGGAAAAGCCTGAAACATTTTGAAAAGCCGAAACCAACAGTTGACATTTATTTGCCGACCATCATTAATGATTACAAAAGCTACTCGAGGGAGAATTTGAAAAATGGTGTAATGGAATCATTTTCAAGAAATTTTTTGGATGATTTAGATAAAATAGATAGGTATGATGCGTATGGATTCGTAAATGAACTGTATAGCTTAGAAAAACAGTTTTATAAATTACGCGAAGAGCTTCCAATGTTACCCTTTTACGAATCCTTGCAAAAGAGGGTGAAGGATTATGCAGAAATGCTTTATACCAACAGGGAATTATCAGAAGACCAAAGAAAAGTGCTGCGCTATTTGTTAACAGCAATATCAACCAAGATTTGCAGCATAAACAACATTGCAGCGAATGACTTTTCTATAAATATAGGAGAGCACTTAGACCAGGCAGCAAAAGACATCAACGAACTAAAATCTTTTGACGACATAACAAGAAAAAATAGTTATCTAAGTGATTATCAAAAAGAGATGGATGGAAAAATTGAAGAAGCTACAAATTATATCGATTCCATCACAGAATCAATGAAAACTGTATTTATTGAAACAGATAAAAATATTAAAAAATTGATTCAGGCTACACATGCCAAGCAAAATGAGTCAATGGAAGAAATTCGCAAAAACAGGGAACAGAGAGAAGAATTAAAGAAAGCTCTAGCTCTGAGAATTGCATTTGGCGTTCCAAAAGTTTTAAGTACGCTCCTAATTTTCTTGGGACCTGCTGGCGTAGTGGCGTCAATAGCTATATCGGGTGGTCTTACAGTCGCTGAGGCTATGTTATTGAATAAAATAGATAACCCAAAAGTCAATAAATTAAGTACACTACCCGATGGAGTTAAATATTCTATGGCAAATATGGCAGAACTTTTAAGACTGAAACAACAGCGTATAAAAACGCAGATAGACGATGGATTAAGCATTCTTAAAGATGTCGAACCAGGTGATGAGTTATTCGACCGAAAAACAAAGTTAAGAGAACTGAGTGAACGTGTGTCAAAGTTGAAGGATGATGATTATGAATTGGCGGAAGAGATATATAAAGAACAATTAGAATTTAAAAAACTGAGAGACGCAGAAGACAAGAAAATAGAAAAGGACGGCAAAAATATGCAAACTACGCTAGATAAAAAAGCCACGCAAAAGCTAAAAACTATAGTGAGGGTTCAAATGCTTTTAGAAACGATTAATACGTCTATAAATTTATACAATGACGTGAAAAGTAATCAAGGCATGATTGCTGATGTGGATAAATCATTAAAAGAATCTCAAGATAAAATAGAGTCCCTAGTTAAATATGAAGCGAAAATATACAATACTATTATTCCTATCTATAGAGATTTAGAAAATAGTTTCAGGAAAACCCAGAGCAGTCTGGTAGTCAAATCAAACGCTGCACTGGATGTAAGCTCATGGCGAGTACAAAGTCTTTTAACTGATGCCAAGGTGCAACTGGAAAAGTTAACAGCTGATTTCGTCGAGCAAAAGGATTTAATCGCTAGTATTAGAAAATTGCAGAGTGGCATGGATTACATTATCAGAATGTATAATTACATACAAACGTACCAAGAGAAAAAATTATTCAGCAATTTCATAGCAAATGTAAATCTAAATCAAGCCAAAGAAATCTTGGACGATAAAATATTGAGTGATGCTGTTGATGATCTGAAATTAATCGTGAAATCTAACCTTGTCTTAGAAAAATATGAGAATGCTAAAGATGCATTCAAGCAGTATGTTTTCCCATTCGCCGGCGTCTACTTTGCCAAATATGACCTGCCAGCTTATCTTGAACCAAAGGATACACTGAGCACGGCTATGAGTGTTACAAAAATAATCGAAGATCTGAAAGTAGAGATAGACAATTACGACGGTGGTAAATCCAACTACCGAACAAGTTTCCGTAAAAGGCACGTAGGTGTCAAATTCGGATGCCCGAGCGACTTGATTGAGTCATTTTTTGTATGGAAGTACAATAGTTATAAACAAGAAATACACAGGTTGCTAGACGGCGCAGAGGTCATTTTAAAATCGGATATAAGACAAGGTTTCGATAGAAACGCAATCAAATTCAGTGATATTGGCATTCAATTCAGATTCGAAAATAAAACAATACAAAATTATTTCGACTTCGAAATAAAAGATTATGAAGTCTCAATGGTACATTTAGGGTTATCCTACTACAGATGTGACGATAAAATTTACTATACCACAAGCAACAACACTCAGTACATATCTTACATAGCGAAAAGAAACTGTTCGGAAAAGCCGCAGATTACAAACATGCAACACGATCAGATTCGCATGTCGCGAGCTGTGCTTAGCCCGTACGCTTTTTGGAAATTGAAGCTCACTCATAATAATCGCAAGAACAGAAAACTAAATCATTATAAGAATAAAGTGGTGGATCTTATGCTGGAAGGGATTGGTGACTATGTTGATCTAGACCTTGATGTATGCAAGGAAAATTTGACCAAGTATTATGCATTCGACGATAGCAAGTCTGAGGTTGAATACTTTGGCTTTATCGAGCATGAATTGCCGTATGATTCGTTGATAGCACGCAGTAAGCGACATCACAGAGTAAGCCGCAGCGTACAAGTAGAGGATTATATGCAAGATGCTGAAGAAAATTCAGTTCCCGCAAACAGTGGCTGTGGCAGCGTAAAGGCGTCATACCTGAGCAAGGTTGTCAGCTCGATAAGTAACAGCTTGATTATCTTTAAAAATTGGTTGCCCACAGCGGATTTGCTTCACTGGTTCGACAATGGCGAAGACAAAGCTAATCACGAGATTGACTCCAATTTCAATATCAACTCGTGTACAGGAATTCCATTCTCGAACCTTGAGCCGGAGCTCCCGAAGATTTCCAATCGATTCACCGATGACGAGTCAGCGACAATAAACTCGATTTTCTCTAACTCTTCCTTCTGCACTAACGAAAATTTGTTGCTTCTAGACTTGATAGTCCGTCGTAAGAGCGGAATCAAGCACAAACAGGGTGATTTTCCAAGCAGAGAATTCGACGCGCAGTACGCCCAAAATCTGGCCTACGGAAGTCACTCTCGATAAAATGCCAATTCCAATTCCAATACTTTCAGACGTGTGAATAATCGTAACGCGTAACATTGCTTTATTTCTGATTAAACTGAAAAAATAAAAAACGAATGCTTATTCGCATCTCCTATCACGCATCCATAAAATCCCGCATCTCATTCTACGAACGAATTCACGGCCAAATGAACAATTCAACAGACGCATCAGCGCGATGAAAAACGCAGAAGCGACTCGGCGTCTCTCATCTCGAATCTCGAGTGTCCTCGAGAAACCGCCCGGGCAATTAACGCAGCGCGCAACCTCCGAGTACACGCATCCGTCACAAAGCGAATCGGGGATCGTCGCGGCGGCGACTTTGTTCCTTAATTAAACGCGGCCGGATGATCCGATCATCACGGCCATTAACTTGGCTCGGCCCGTCCGTCCCTCGAGGCGCGATGATTTTGCGCGGAGTGTGTGCAAACAGGGAGCATATTGTCGGCGGACGAAGCGACACGCGCCTAGTGGCTCTTGCGTTATTGCGCCTCGACGAGTCGGTTTAATATGGCCCTATACACGGGGGAGAGCTGCTGCAAGCCGAAATGCCGCGTGGATGATGCAAAAGTATCGCGAAAACCCAGTCTTCGTCGTCCAGCGGCATGACGGACAAAGGGATAGGAAAAAAAAAAAAAAAAAAAACGCGCTGCTTCTCCGTAAAGGACACTACACGAGAAGCCAATAGGCCGTGACTCGTAGGCGGCGCGTCAAAATCGACACTTAATTCCGAGCTGCAGAGAATGGAATATAGAAGAAGATCGAGCCCCGAGAGTTGCGGCGAAGCGCATATAAGACGCGCGTGTGCAGCGCTGCCGAGAAAAGTTAATGGACCGTCATAGAGGCTTCTTATAGGACAGGAGAGAGTTTGGAGCGTGTACACGCTAACCTGGCAATTTTCCAGGACATTGATTTTCCCTACACGCCGCTCACTCGCGAGGAGGCGGAGAACTACTATACGCTCTGGCTTGTTCTTTTCGAGCCGAGACTTCTGGGAAACGGGCTATTATAAAAACGGTAGCGAGCGCGCGTGCAGTGTACCTCTATATACGCGTTCGACGCGTGCGCGCTAAGCGTTTTATTGTCACCGTGTTATGTGTTGCGGGCTTTTTTCGAGAGGCAGCTGTTTATTCGTCGAAGCTCTGAGCTATCGGACTCGCCTAATTTGGACGAGAGAGCGATTGGACTCGAAACCGACGACACCTCCCCCGATGGAAATATTTGTCAGAAATTCCTGCAGCGAGATTTACAGCAGAAGCTGCTGCATCGGTAGCCAACGCGAGGAGGCTACTATTGTCGCGTAGGCGAGAGACATGTGTTCGCTTCTCTCTCTCTCTCTCTCTCTCTCTCTCTCTCTCGAGGGGTGTCTTTCTTCTGCTTCTTCTTTTTTTATTTCTTCTCTTCCAGTGGCGCGTGGTCTGCGACGGTTATTGATGAGCGGAGTGTGCAGGGCTTTGTCGCTCGTTTCGAGAAATTGTGCATTTATTGGGGATAATACCGGGCAATTTGGATGTTGACGCTTTGTCGTCCACCTCCCAAGAAGCCGAGAGGAATGCCGGAGTCGTTATTATACGTTGATCGACTTTAGCTTCCTATTCGTATTTTTGAGTCGTTATACTTTTAATTTTGTTCGATCGAATTTTTATTCAATATTATATAAACGGATGGAGAATAAGCGCGTGGGTGTAGAATATCCGTCCTTCCGGGAACGTATTCGGAGGAAGATCTGCAGGAGATGAGCGCTGTCAGTCTTCGAAAACCGCAGAGGGATGGGCTTACGCAGGCGCGCGGAGCTAAATTGACCAAATATAATCGGTACGGATGAAGCAATGCTCTGCACTTGATACACGCGCGATTCAGGGGCAAGGATAATCGCCGTTTCTCGTGTAATTTGCAACAGCCACATCTCAGCAAATTTCCGCGAATCAATGTCCGTTATTTGACGTGTTCTTGCGTTAGCTTTAGCAGCTTACAAGAATCGGTAAAGCGCCAGCAGCAGCTCTCGCGGATACGTAATTGCATCGATCTCACTCGGAAAGCCCGTCGAGAGAGAGAGAGAGAGAGAGAGAGAGAGAGAGAGAGATCTGAAATTAGGAGCTCAGCACGCGTGCGCTGCGTAAATTCGATTCTCGCTAGATATTTTTCGATAAATAATTATCTCGCCGAGTCGATCCTATCCGAGGAAAAAATAACACTCAGCCGAAGCCTCATTTCGTATGATTGATTCTCGCGCACTCGAGGAGCTGCAGTTTCCCTTATCGGACGGGCAAACACATCAGCGCAGCCCCTCGGTCTCGGACGTCACGACGCGGTCCGCAGAGCAGCAGCTTCGTCGAGTGGATCGAGGCTATATCACATGTGCCGTGTAAGCCTCTGAGATATTGCGTCTCCCTTTCGCGCTCGAGGAACGATATCAGAGCCTCGTGAGAGGGAGAGGCCGTTGCCTTTTCATTGCGACTTTTTTCTTCTTTTTTGGTCAAATATTACGCATCGAGCGCTTCTAATAAAGCCGATTCGATTTTCCTCGGAGGAAAAAAGCGCCGCGGCAAAGAGCAACGTTAGACTTTTGACAGGAGCTATACTGCAGTCTACATAGCCGCCGCCGAGAAAGAGCTGCACGCGATAGGTGATCGAATCGATAGACCTACTCTCAGCTCCGTATACCCGCTTTGTTCGCCGGCTCCTAAACTTCCAGAGCCCATTAAGGCCTGCGTGTATATCGCGCGCGGTACTTTTTCCGCTCGCGAACTTTACGAGCGCGGATTTTTCTCCTTATTCGCGATCGAACGAAATTTCCAAGCCGCTTCGAGTTTCTGAGAACCGCGAAATTTCATCCAAAAGGACAATATGCGATGCCGCTCTCGGAAATGAAAATTTCCAGGATACCTCAGCGTACCGCAATAACCGCGAAACGATAATAACGCGGGGGCGAATAAAAAGCCGACGCTCAATTTACAGCACACGTACGCGATATTCCCGCACGTATAGAGCCGATAATCCGCGGCAGCTCTCGGATCGCTGTAAGTGGCGGATGTCGGCGGGAGCCATCACTTAATTAAGCGTCATTAGTCTTGGCGCGGTAGGTGACCGCGAGATATCGATTTTGATTGTGCTGCCGGCGAGATGGTCGCCGCAGTGTCATTTTAAAAAGTCGGCTATTAATTCCAGTTCTATTAAAATGAAGCTCTGCCTTACAGTGTCGGTAGACAGACCTGAGGACTCGTATTTCTCCGAGCGGTTGCCGGTAACTCGAGAAACTGCTGCTCGTCGTGTTCATTGTATAGCACCGGGCGCAAAAAATTCCACGCGTCAAAATATCCCGACGATCGAATGAAAATCCACCTTCCGAATGTCGCTATAATGGAGCAAGCGAAGCACCAGTTCCTCCGCAGTACGGAGAACCGGTACAACCCCCCCCCCCCTTTAGCGCAGTCGACACCGTCCCTTATCGAGAGGATCTCGCATCTGTCGAATATGGCTCCTGCACTGCGTCAGCCTGGCAATTGTAACGGAGCAGTAGTACAGAGCTGCCGCACTGATAAATGCTTCTCTGTAGAGCTCTAGAGGAGAGAGCGCGTGTCAAATTAAATTACAGCCCTACAAGCTGACGCTTCGGTCACGGGCGCTCCATTCACTTATGCGCTGCAGTCTACATCAGCGCCCGCGTGCGCTCGAGCAAAGGGAATTCGAGATTTATCTCGAAATAATAATGACGCGCTGTAGCGATGAATTAGATGAGAAAGTGGGGAGAGAGCTATAGCTCGTACTGCTCTGTCCTTTTGGCCGTGTTATTTGGCTTTGATTTTTCGCGTTTAAATCCCCGTCGAATACGCGTAGCATAGGCTCGCTCGGACCATTAATAACTACCCGGTTAAAAAATCCAACATCGGCACGCGGAAACTTGGCGAACGCGACGCGCTAATTTCGTCTCTCGAGAGCGAACAAAGCGCGCGTATACGTATACGCGTAGAGCGGCGAAAAAAAAGCGTGGCAAATGAATACAAACGACTCGGGACACAGTACACCGTAACGTACGCGTATACGAGAGGGAAAATGTCGCCGTCGGGGTTGTGGTCTCCGAGTCGAGAGAGAGAGAGAGAGAGAGAGAGAGAGAGAGAGAGACCGGCCCTTGTACATAGGTAGGTATATAGGGAAGAAGAGCAAGAGATTGCGGTAGGCGTGGCGCGAATCGACGTATGCTCCGCTGCTTCGAAATGGGAGAGGGACGAGGCCTGAGAGAGAGAGAGAGAGAGAGAGAGAGAGAGAGAAAAAAAGATGCGCAATTTATGCGCGTGTAATAGCAGGCGCGATGATTATTACGCACGAGGTACTACGATCCAACGGTTATACCGTTTGAAAAAAGGATTTCGGAGCACCTATGTACAACGATAATTCGATCCATTACGCGTCGCTGCAGTGACGAGCTAATCGGCGAAAATGGCCAGTCACGCCGTATGAAAAAGAGTTTACGCGCAGCAGCCGGCCGAAAAGCTAATAATCAGTATGCCAGTCGAGATAGTTATCAAGAGCGGTTCACGCAGTCGCATGTGTCGAGCTCTCGGTATCGAATTACCCGGAACCATATTGCCGGGTGATGACGGGCCAGAGAGCCCGAATAAGATTGCCGTGATTCGATTGGGCGCCGCATCTGATGGCTTATTAAATAATAAAGCGCTTTCACGATGGCTCGTCCGCGACTATCCGTCCGTTGTCGAGCATAACCAAGTCTCGTGCAACGAGTGTGGGAGAAACTCGATTCGCCGAATCAGTTTGGAATTCTCGACAATTAGAGCGAATACGTACGGACACTCGGCCTCTTGAATTCAGCTCGGACAAAAAGCCTATTTATACGCAAGAGCATTACACCGGCGAGTCTCGTACGAATGAATGACGACTGATTGGTTAAATTTAGCGAGACAGGCACGAGCGTCCGCGCTATTGACAGTCCGACATCGCTCAGTCCGCCTATATATACGTCCTCTCTCCCAACACAGCACAGCGCACACAATCCGATGTAGAGCAGTCGAGAGAGAGAGAGCTGCATCTGTTCGATTAGTCGGTCCATTGAGGAAAAGGCTGAATTGTTCATTAATGAACGGCTGCGATGCCGATAAGCGCATTTCACTGGCCGAGGGCAGTCCTCCTACGAGTGTATACCGGTTATATAATGCGAGCTTCGAAGGAACTTGAATTCTTCTTCGGTTAACGGTATATAATGTAATCTGAGACGAGAAACGAGCATTTCCCCTGTGTTTTCGTGTATAAAATATTCAAAAAAGCTCGTAAAATAACGAGTCGGAAAATCAATAAAACAAAATCCGGCGTGCACACACTCGCGCTTTGTAATTTCGCCGGCAGGACAAGCTAATTAACACTTCGGCCCGCTTAAAGCCGAGCTTCCATACCGCGTCGCGTTACCCCTTGAAAGCTCACCCCCGAATTTTCCGAACCATATATATAGCATCGTAATGAGAATCGAGGTCTGCGCCCCGAAAATACGCCGCTGTGTGTAAGGGCCTGGCTTATGCAAATCCAATACTACAGTTAACGTATGCGCCGAGAGCAGATGATCGCTCATCGTTATTCCGAGGCTCGCGAGCGCTCCTCGTAAATCCGTGCGAGATGTGCGTGTCTATATCGTATTGGCAACTTGGTTACGTATAAGGCTGGACGCGGATGCTTTATACGGGTACGATATGCGTGTTTACTGCCTGCTCGGCTCCGCTAGTTGACGAGATATTCTGAAATTTCCAAATCGAAAAAGCTCCGTGCTCGAAAAACAGAACACACACACACGTACATAATATAATCCGAAAGCCCCGAGGCATTGTGTGGCCGTATCTCATTGTAGCTTTTCCCTCTCGCTGCCGCATAGCGTCGCGAAAGTATAGCTTCTCTCTTGCAGCGCACGCGATCGAATAAAAGAGCTCCTTCGCCTCTATTTTCCATGCGCGCGACCTCCTTTATATACGCTCTCGTAATTTCAAGAGGTCGGCGTAATCTTTTTCTCTCTCCCCGGCTTCGTCGAGTACTCGGCAGGTGCTTCGAGAGGGATTCGAGAGTCATTGTCTAGTGGGCGTGAGTTTTTGAAAATTTATCACTTTTTTTTTTTTTTACTCGCATTAACGCTCGCGGACAATAGATTTGCGCTCGTGTTTCCCCGTTTCTCCGGGAAACGGCTTTCCGACTGAAATTTGCCCACGCGATAGCCAATAAAAAACTACTCGACTCTGCGCGTCCCGTTCCAGCGTCGACGACTCTCGAGAGAAATGGCCAAAGGAAAAGTCACATTTCCGAAAAACCGACCGCAAACTGCAATTATTTAAGGTGACAATCGAGCTCTCTCAGCCCATGTCCAATAAAAGGCCAGCACTCGAGAGTGCACCTGAGACACGACATAAAGCCACTTCTCTACTTCTCTCTCTCTCTCTCTCTCTCTCTCTCTCTCTCTCTCTCTCTCTCTCGTCGCGGCTAAGTAATTCTCTCTGTCCGCTCGCATAAAGGTCCTCCGGTTACACATAATTACAATTGTCGTTGAATTTTCGCGCCGTGGGATAGAGTCGAACACAATAAATACCGGGAATCGCGCGCGAAAAGGAAGAAGGAAGAGCCGATCGCACTGCAGCCGTGCGGCACTTCTGGTGACAATAAAAGTCCTTCAGGATGCGCCGCCCGCTGCGGCTCTCTCTCTCTCTCTCTCTCTCTCTCTCTCTCTCTACGAACGCCCACTACGAGTGGCGAGAGAGTCGAGAGTTCATTCATGAAAAAATGTTTCCCGATGAATGAACGCTGCACACTGTATATACACTCTCTTCTGACCTTCGCTTTCCCCCACCGCTCGCACTGTACTGGCTACGAGAAGGAGAAGAGGAAAAAATTTGAATTTTTCCAGCGAGCCCCACTACTAGGTTACAGGTACTCCAGCGACACAATGCTCGGGCTCTCGTGAATGAAAGTCACACTACTACGCGCTGCAGTCAATGACTGGCCCGTCGAACGGTCAGTTTTATATAATGCGATTGTCAACCTTTACGACGGACTCCCTCTCTCTCTCTCTCTCTCTCTCTCTCTCTCTCTCTCTCGAGTGTCGCGTTCACTCTCTCAATGCTCGGAATTTTTTCCCTCGTTTCCGGTGAGCGGAGCCTTTCAAGTCGGAAACCGAAGGGAGTTTCGCAGCCCCCTGTAAATGGGCATCGAATGGGCTCGTGGGTGTTCTTCCTCTCGAGAGGCCCGGAAACAGAGAGGTATTATCCTCGTTGTTTTTCGCGAGCGCGTTACTTTGTCGTTAGTTCGGGGAATATTGAAAAGTTTCTACCGCACGGTTTCTTTTCTTTTTTTTTTTTTTTTGCGCTCTTCCAATTCGATCTCTGCCCTACTTACGGCGAGGCTCGTCATCTCGGCGTAACTCGATGATACGCTTCTAATAATATCCGGAATACTCGCGGGAATCGCCGCGGAAATCTTACCGCCGACGCGAGACTGCGGCGCATCCCCGAAGTTATTAAATTTCAATTCGGGGACACTGGATGCTATCTCTACCGAAGCTCCGGTGTAAATCTCTATTTGCTCGCGATACTTGTCCCGCTTACGCTGGCTTTGCGGGGGAGATTGCTTTCGGGGAAAAAATTGCCCTGCACTGCGTATAAAACTGTGTGTCGATGAAATCCGCATAATATATACTCCACGACTTGTTTATATTTCCACCGTGGAGGATATGACTTTCGTTTCCTAAAAAAAAATCTCAATTTCAATCTCGAAACGCTTCGCCTCTCCGCAAACGGAATATTTCGCGATGGTAGGTTCGCTCGTGTAATTTTATTGAAAAGCCGCGAAATTAGTTTTCATCCCGCGCGCGGCTCACTTACACACACACACACAAGGCAGAAAACGAAACAGTCGCGCAGAAGCGCTCGGCAATTCAATTAAAGCCTTCTTCAATTTTCTTACGCCACAGCAATAGCGTCTTGAAAGTTTCTTATTTCCCGCCGCTACGCTGATTAATTTCGCGTTTTGCGCAAAACAGCTACTGCTCGATCGATAAGCGGGAAATTCAAATTTCGACGTACTGCGACTCTTAAAACTAAAACGAATTCCAACGTCAGCGCTAAAACCCTGCACCTTTCGCCGCTTAAGAAATGTTCGTTGACAGGCAGTGCAGTCGCGAGTGCGCGAAGAAACGAGGAGGGAGTTTTACGCGCTTGGGTCGTAATGCGCTTAGCCATTCACGCGCGGGCTTTCGAGGAAAGCGTCGTCGTAGCGACATACGGAGCTCCTCGAGGAGCTGCGAGAGAGAAGCTCCTCCGGAGTAAAATTTATAAATCGGCTCCCGTCCTACTCTTCCTCGGCGACACGCGCGCGAGCGCTCGGTCTTTTTGTCTCGGCGGGAAAAGGGGAATTCTGAGAGAGAGAGAGAGAGCGAGCGAGAGCTTCGCGGCTTGAATTCGCAATTATTTTCCCTTTTAAAGAATTGGGTCGTTACTCTTCTTGTTTATAAAGTTTTATAACGACGTTGCTCTATTTCCAAGCGGAGACAGCGAGGATTGCCGAGCTATACGTTCACTGCTGCTGTTGGCTGAGTTGTTCGTTATTTTAACAGCGAATAATTTCTACTCCTTTTTTTTTTTTTTTTTTTTTTAAAGTCAAAGTCGTGGTGCGTATTGTAGGATATATAAATATAGTGAGCAAACGCGAAAGCGCGTTTCCGAGTAGACAGCCTCGGCTCCAACGATTAACTCGAGGAGCAGCGAGTCTCGAGAGCCGAAAGTCATGCCGGAGATCAAAGGGGACCTGGAGCTCGTATACGGTACATATATAAATATGAAGCGCGTCGATCCTCTCTTTTGGAAAATCATTAAAATCAGTAGTCCGCAATGTTCCGCCTCCTTGGGGCGCATTATGTCCCTCGAGTCCCTCTCGCTCTCGGCTCTCTTGTGTTCTCCGCGCAGAGTAGCAGCTGAAGCACAGAGAACAAAGGCACCAGCAGACAAATTTCCCTCAAAGCGACAATATATATCGGCGCGCTTAAGCGTATACGACTCGTGCGCGTAGCCCATAGAACGTGCATAATATACCGAAGCCTCGCGGGAATTCGCCGCGCTCGCGCCTTTTTTTATATATATATATATACACTCGCGAAGCGAGAGAGATCTAGGTGTGCTTATAACGGAACGCCTAAAATCTCTGGGTGTAGCAGTAAATTTCACGAGCGGGGCGAGTTGATTTTGAATTTTACGGATTTTCATCGGAGGTATAAGATTCGGACGAAGAATCGGGGAGATTGATTGTATTCGAAGTTAAGTCGGAATAGCACGACTTGTGTAATAGAGTCGTGGACTGATATGGCTGCTCGTGACTAATAAAAAAGAAAAAATGGTCGTAAACAGCTAGTCGTGTGTAATGCTTCTATTCTGTCGATAAAAACGTTCGTTTCGGTCAACAACTCATACTGAACATTAATAGTCGTTACTATTGATGAATTGTTCATTAAGTATAACGATTTAATTTGAATTTAAACGATGGAAAGCGTCCACAGGTTCAATTCTATCGTAGAAGAATTTTGGCTAGATAACTATTTACGATGTAATTATACAATGCAAATAATTAAACGTTAAAGTTCCTCAAATCGGCTTCATTTAAATCTCACAGCGAATTTTCAGCTCTTATCCTCTCTCCCCTTCGTAATCCTATTATACCGACCATGATACCTCTATTCCTATCCGTTTTTCTGTATATCTCTATACCGTTTCCAGCTCGGATTTTTCCTCGCGACCCTTTACACACACATGTACCGTATATGGACTCTCGACGAGAGCAGCTTGGTCCGCGCCAATCTTCCAGGGGCTCAGCCGAGTCTACGGGAAAGCGGTTCAGGTACGCTTTTTTCCCCTCGAAAATTCCTCGCGAGGATTCGGCGGGTCGAAGCTAATGTTTCTTTAATGCGATTGGACGCATCTCGTTCAATTTATCAAAGAATGTGTCGAGAATACCCGGCTTTGATGTTCCTTTGATATGGCAAGGCTCGATTTTTATTTTTCCGTAAAAAAAAAATGTGAAACTTTTGTTTATTTCAGAATCCGAGAAAACGCCCAACATTGTTTTTAAGAAAGCGTGAAAAATACGAATTTTTGGAGTGACTTGCGAGAGAAAATACCGTTTAAGCCTCGTGATGCGCGAGACTTCGTTGTATATACATTTCAGGAGACGACGACGTGGAAGCTAAGAATTTTTCGAAACTCTCGGAGGTTTGACACTGCTCCTGAAATGTGAAGAGAAGTTTATCGCATGATCGGGCAGGAAAAATTGAAAAACGTAATCCCGCGGATTCACGATATTGGTTTCGCTATAATTTATCTACTCTTCGCCGTTGTAAGAGTTTGATTATCAATTTCGAAAAAAAAGCGAATCGTCGGACTTTCCAAGCGCAGTAGTATATAACTGCCGTAATCAGCTATAAAAAGGATCTTGGCGAAGTCGTTGCGTCGCGATACAGAAATGATCAATTAACTTCCGATTCTGTAATATATATATATATATATATATATATATATATATATATATATATATATATATATATAACCCGAGCAAAGCACTGTACACAGCCTTAAAAGCCTCGTATATCTTTTACGCCCTGACCAGGAGTATAATAAGGGATGAGAGTGGGATGAGGAATCGAGAGATTTCAGTGTACTTTTTACGCGCTATACCGAACGACTATATCTTTTACGAACTTTTGATAAAATAATGTTCTTCTCAGAAGGGCCGCTGTTGTATTAATTATGTGTATATAAACACTTTATTTTTTTTTTCGCAGAAAAGCACTTTCCCGGTTGATTATATTTTTTACAGCTTACACACTGTATTGGAAATTAGCATTCTTACAGCGCGGTACTACTCTCTGGAAAAGCGCTGGAGTAAAAGGTAACGTTACCGTTCGAACGTGTCTGCCATTGCGAGCGTACGAGTGCAGAAAAGCGTATACCTGCAACATTTACCGTTTAGATTAAATTTTCATCTTAAGTGCATGCGAATACGATTAATCGGCTTGAATTTCAACGGGCGGGAATCAAGGCAAGACTGCGGCCGACTGTTTCAGCCTGTCATTCATAATCCAATTACTGTCGGAGACGGAACGCGCGCGAGTCAGTTACAGCGTTTAACGTTACCGCGGGCTGTATCAAAACGTCACGTGTGCGCTATGGAGCAGGGCTTTTGACGAGGTTCGATTAAAAGCTCCTAAAACCGCAGGCGTCTATGAAATCGCGAATCAAAGTCGAAAGTTCAACCGCGCGATAATTAGCCGATAATGGAGAAAACACGCGCACGCGGGAGCAAAAAGAAATATCCGAGCGATAAAGCTTCTAACGATCCAATTAAACGAGGACTGCCGGAAGCGGTGTCCCCCTGGCAGACACACGGCCGGACTTTCTCCCACGCGGATTATTTATTGCTGGCCGATAATCGATCGGTAAAGTGGCTTTTCAAAGTGATGTTTATACCGCGTTAGGACGTCGTATATGTATATAGAGCCCCTTAATTACGGTGCGAAATCCGTTTCGCCGGCTGATGCGGCCAGTTTCGGGAGATTCGAGAGGTCGAGGATCTCTGCCGCTGCTGAAATTGCGTCACGCCCACACGACCCGCCGCAGGTATCTCGACTTTTGCGGCCAGGTGCCCTGCGGCAGGTCAGCTCGCAGCCACCGATATACGATTCATTTTGCTCTTTTGCGCTCGTATAGATCGAGTTATACGACACGACTCCAAAAGAAACTTGTACCGCAGGTCATCAGAGATAAAAAAAAGGCACACACACACACACACACACACAAGAAACTCCCGAAAGTCGACTCGTCGTCGGTAGAAAACGTTAACAAACTCCGCAAGCATAGAGAACTCTTTCATCCACTCACAAGAGTCAGAAGAAAATAATAAAAGAGCAAAGCCGAGCGAGGAAAGTCTCCGAGAGAGAAAGAGTCCCTCTGGCTTGGCCTCATTGTGGCGCGCGCGACACTGCCCCCCTCGCTCACAGCGGTCAGTCCCTCTCCTCTCTCTCTCTCTCTCTCTCTCTCGGTCTGACAAATTGGACAATGCGCAAAACAAATTTTCTCTCCGAGAGAGGCAGCGGGAGGGGAGGGGAGAAGAACGACACCCGGAGACTATGGGGCCACCGGCCGTGCGACACTCGGCCAATTGATCGAGGATAAATTGACGACTGGTGCGAGCGGCACTGGTACCTGGCTTGTTTTCCCGCTACCGATCCCCAAAGCCCTTTATTCGCGCGTGCGCTAGCTGGAGAGATTTTCAGCTGCAGCTTGAGCGACCGAGTGCTCCTCTCCGGAGAGACGCTATGCGACACATTGTCGCTTTGGTTCGTAGAGGCGAGCGATTGAAATTTCGCGACGAATTTGTCAAGAATTACTCAGCGGAGATGAGGGCCTCGGCTTTGTTCGACCAAGCGACCGCAGGAGTCTTTCTCGTTTCTTCTCTCTCTTTTTTTTTTCTAGGCGAGAAATCGCCTCGAGTGTCGTCATCTGTTTGCCGGAGTTTACGGGAATTTGCATACGATGATCTATAAGATTTATTCTATCGACCCGTATAGTATATATTTTACGTTTTACTTTTCGAAAAGTATAACAATTATGAACGGAAACTCTCCCGACCGCTTTGCAAATGACGATTTATCGCCAACTGCTGCATATAAGCTCGAGCTGCATGAGTTGCGCCATTATACGGACTGGAAATTACGTCGTTCATTTCCTTGGTTTATCGCTCTTGGCAACTTCAACGCTCCAGTTTGACCTGCTTATGTTGTCAAGGCCGATAGCGCTTTTCCTTACGTTGCCAATAATTTCGAAAGATATTTTGTGCACACAAATCACTTTTGTCGCTTATACTCTCAAACATTAAACCACACGCGACGACACACGAGTTTATATACCGACGAAGCAACGAAAGCGTATAATATAAAATCACAAATTCAAATGAAACTCTGCATGAGGGGGTCGTATAATCAAGCTTTTACTGTTGCCCCCAGAGTTATTGGCTCGTTCGCGATCGTTGATTAAATCGCTCACTCGATTATAAATAGGCGCCGCGACGAAACGCTTTCAACTTATTGCGATCTCGCCTATATACGCGCTATAATCCCTAAACGATTAATATCTGATAAACAAGGCATCGCAGCGAAGCCCGCAACTGCCGCGGAAATCCGGAAAAATATCGCATGCCTCCCGAAACCGGAGCTATACCCGCAAATACAAAGGTAAACAAAGCGCTTTCCTCGTCCCATTCAATTTCCTAAATTCTCGCTCAACGCACACACACACACACACACATATGCAATGATCGATTAAGCCAATAAAACTTTCATAGCGCCGGAGATCGGAGAGGAAAATTCATAGAGGAGCCGCAGGAGAAAAATGCCCAGCATCTAATAACGATAATCGCGATGAAAGAGCGGGTATAATGTAAAAGTGCAGACGGCGCCGGAGGCGACGCGTCAGCCGCACGCATGTATGTATACGCAATAATATAACGCGTCAACATCGTATGTACAAGCCATAAAACTCTCTCCGCGCGCGCGCGTGTGTGTGTATGTGTGTATGGGTCCCGATGGAATCTTTATATTGCATTATTGCGATAAGTACTTGGGCACACAGACACGTCCTGGGCGAGTCGACAATACAGAAGCGGTATACGGACGCGCGAGCATTATCTTTTCCGACACAAAAGGGGAGGGTTACCCCCGAGTAAACAGCCTGCGCTGCGCTATATACACGTGTGCGCTTCGATTGTGCGATGTACGCGCGCTGTGGAGAGTTTTATTGATTATTTTCCGATCGTCATTGTTTATCGTAAATTTTCATTGTTCAAGGAGTAAAATTTCGCGATCGGTTTTAATCATTCCAGTACACTATACTATACATAGGTTTTCGCGAGCACTGAGAACATTATAACTCCGAACTAGCGCTCTCTGTGGCTCTGAAACATCCCGTTTGATGGTCCAACTTGGGGGACGACTAGCCATCGCTGAACGACGTAATTAGTTGCGAATCTCTTTCGCTAATAGAAGCCCGACGAGTAACGATCGCCCGAGTTTCCCCACACACACACACACACACGTACACGAAGAGCGAGTTGTATTCCATTTAATTCACGCGCGTAAAAAACAGCGCTGCTATATATAGGTATAATTCAAAACGGCCGCGTCCGCCGTGTGTTTGCAATTCCCAACAAGTCTCTCGTCAAATCATAAACCCGACGACCCAATTCCAACGGCGGCATATAAAACCGTGCAACCATATCCCCGAAAGCGATACACTTAATCCCGTATATATATATATATATATATATACCTTCCTTTAGCGCCACAATGAGCCGGCAATATCAGCGTAAAAAAATTTATGGACGAAGAGGAGCCAAGCAGTCCTTTCCCCCCACGGCGTTTACATCCTGTACACGAGTTTGTTTAGGCGCGATATTATAACCGTATATGATTCCCAGTTTCCATATCAGAACACGTATGCGGCCGCGCGTGCAATAACCGCGAAGACGTCGGCCGACGAGACTACGGTATATATACACTCTTCGCTTAACGATCCATTCGAGCCACTTGGCTTTGCCGTCCGCTCGTTGTGAAAAGTGTAACGCGGGCTCGTTATCGCGAGACTTTTATTTCCCTTCGGCCGAGATTTTTATGGATAGAAGAGCTTTTAGAGGAATGGATTTCATGGTTATATATACACCGTGTGTGTGTATACTGTCGCGGCGGCGGTTGTTATACTTTTCTCCGTTTTTACGAGGTCGGGGCCGGGAGTACGACTCTTTGAAACGCGCTTAATAGGCTATGCGATTTTTTGACTTTTGCGTCCGAAGATTATTCGTTTTATTTTCAAAATTCGATTAAAAAAACTCTCCAGTTTCATAAGTCTCTCCTCCCATCGGCATCGCGACTGCAATTTCGATAACGGAAAGACAAACGCTCGTGGCTTCGCAGCGAGAAAAGCTGCTCTGATAAAAAAGACCGCGTTCTATTTTACGTTGGTTGGCAGTCCGCGCGTAATCCATAAGAGCGACGCACGCGAATGCCAAGAGCAGCCGAGAGCGGTGTAGTTCTCTTATCAGCCCGTTGCCAAAAAGCTGCCAGCGCATTTATCGTAACTGCGAGACTTGGAATCTCTGCATCTCTCTTTCTGGTGTGGTGATTTTTTTTTTTTTTTTTTTTTTTTTTTGTCGAATTCGTTAGATCGTATAAATTTAGGAGTCGATCCGAATAAACAACGAATTCCAGGAATATCTCTCAGCTTAGCTCGTCGCACACCGCAAAGGCAAACTCGAGCGCTGCTGCCGATGTTCCAGCTTGCCGCAGGTATATTGGCGCACACGTATATAGAAGAGAACTCGTGTGTGTGTGTGCGTGTGTGTTCGTGTCACGCAGTGTTTACCGTCGCGGCTTTAGCGTTGTCAGCTCCTCTTGGGCGACAATGTGATCGCGAGACGCTAAAAAGATCAGGGAACTGGCTGATCCACAAAGCCCGCGCATCAGCCGATTGTTTGACTTGCGCCGATCGAACGCATCGGAGATGGGATTTTCAGATTCCTTTGACTATGGATAATCGCGATCCATCTCTCCGGGGATTTTATTTTGATTTGTAGTGGCACTTTCGCTGTTTGTCCGCGGGTAAAGGCTTGCGATTGTTCGCCTTTGGGAAACCCGAACGAGTCGCTTTCTTTCTGTATGAATTTCGTCGAGAAATCACGCGTAACGATTCGAAAGCTGCGACGCAATTTCGCTTCGATGGGGCGTGTATAATTGCGAAAAGCTCGTTAAATTCTTGGAAACTAATGGCAGAGGCGACCGACGAAGTGTCTCCTATATATATATATATACTCGACAGCGGCATCAGAATCGCGCTGCAACAAAAGGAGGAAGAAAGAAACGAGAGCTGTGTCTTCTCTCTTTAAACGTATAAAGGAGAGAAGAAATGAGATTCGCTCGGTACAGAGTATACAGCGGCAAAAGAGAGAGAGAGAGAGAGAGAGAGAGAGACGTACACGTAGAGCAAAGAGCCCAGGAGTATGGAAAATTGTATTTCCCGTCTCCGTTTACTCGCTGAGAGAGAGAGAGAGAGAGTACTACTACACAATTCTGTTGAGAATCGGATAGGTAGAGGGCATATAAAATGGAGCCAGTGCAGCAGCCCTAGGCTAATGGCGTATTCCTCACTGTTATCTTCAATATTAACTATAGTCCACCTCTACTGCTCTCCTCTGCGTTTACATAGCTATACACGTCCCGACGACTTAGGAATTGACAATCCACTTCTGACTTTCCAGCCAGCACCGACGCGAGACAAAGCCAGCGCGAGGACCGTCTATTATACAAACGTTTACCTTCGCACGGCTCTGCAGTCGGCAACTTTGCCAGAGTTAACTTTAGGGGAGAGAGATCGCCGAGGCTTGGATATATAGAGTTACGAGTTTTCAGCATTGATCCTCTTTCCTTCATTCGAGAGGCAAAGCGAGAGTTACTTTTAAAAACGAGTCGTTTAATTTTTTTATACAAGGAGTAATTGGCGTTAAAATATTTTTCAACGACGACGTCGTGAGGTATGATTAAATTTACTGCTCGTAAAACATTCGTTGCTTCGAGCTCGAACATTTTTTAATGAATATAAGTTTTATACTCGAATGTATATAGAGCACTGATTTCATTACAATCGATAGCATCATAGACTCCATCAATGCGTGTCTTCGTATCTGCGACGCGCGTCCAAGCATACGATGTATGGATATCAATGCTGAATCAAAGGTCGATATAGTAGAAATCTGTCGCGATCGTCGGCGTAAAAATGATAACTTTGAGAGCGATTTGATGTAACGCTAAAAATCTCGAACTAGCTCCGTTTTCAACTATTTTCAATTGTTTACCACCTCGGATACGGCTATATTCACAGAAATTATCGTGAAAAAATGCTACCATATGCTCTTCTCAGAAGTTCGTTTCATGCGTCTGTAGTCAGGATTTCTTTGCACATCATCGGGTACTCTTGGACTCGGTTGTTACTATCGTCCACATAGTGTAAAATTGAAAAAGACATTAGCAATAGCGGTAAAAAAAATATTCGGAAGATTGTTCGTTACGAAGCGCGTCAATAATGTCTGGCTCAGTGGTCTAGGGGTATGATTCTCGCTTTGGGTGCGAGAGGTCCCGGGTTCAAATCCCGGCTGAGCCCTTTTTTTTTCTTCCTCGATACCGTTTTACAAGACGGCAACAAAGTCTATCGACGTCGAAATTTTTCAGAAAATTTTCATACTCTCGGAAAATATACTACAATTCCACACGCAGATAGGCAGGCATCCTCTGCTATATAGTACAGCGGTAACGAATTTTTCACAATGTATCGATATACACGGGCTTCGTCGTTTATGCGACAACTGAACAAATATCGAAATTTACTCAAAAAATAACTATTACGTGACCGTTACACTCGAGAACTAGAATACCACATTCACTGCGGTCACGCTTCGGACGGCGACAATCCGCAAACTCGCAAAGTTCATAAATTTAAAAAGAATTTTAATAAGCCATGGTATATTCAGTCGCGCCACGCGTACAACGCTCAGCTTCTCTCCATTTCGGCGCGTGCAGAAGGGCCGTCACGTCGTCGAGCTCGCTGCAGCACGATATAGAGGTATCAAGAATGTACAAGCTGCTGCGCGACGTCAATTCAAATCCGTTAGATTTCCCAAGATGCGCACGTCCTGTGTAATAATGGATTTTTCATACGAGGTTTCCCTTTATAGCAATTTGTGATTTATAAACAAACTCGATATGAAACGAAAATAAAGTGAAAATTCGATAGATCCTCGCTAATTTCATCCCACAATACTCTGCACACGAAAAAGGTCCGACAGCAGCAGCAGTCACCGGACGAAATGAAGATGGATCTAGCGCTGGAAAATACGGGACATTTTCTCGCTTTTCTTTTTACTCTTCGCATTATCCTGCACCGCAGAGAATGAATATACACGTGTCCTCGTACACACGCGTATAACGCCGTAGGTGGACGGATCGATGCTCAAAAGACGAGTTCTTGAGAGAGAGAGAGAGAGAGAAAGCAAAGAAAAGACGTATCGCTCGATCTTTGTCAGCCGATCTCTCTCTCTCTCTCTCTCTCTCTCTCTCTCTCTCTCTCTCTCTCTCTCTCTCTCTCTCCTTTCTTTTTTCCCTCTCTCTATCTTCGTCGCTGTGCAGCTCACACGTGTGCGCGTTTAACGTCTTAAGCGAGAGGACTTGCGGGAGTATTGGCTGTTCTTCTCGCGGAAACAGAAGCGCAAGATTCGCTTCTTTTCTCTCCTCGGCTCGATTGCTCGTCTTATTTCATCGAGCTGACGCGTTAAATTCTGCCTTTTAATGTCGACACGCTCATACTTACTTTCGGGTGATGACACGCGCGTGCGTTGAGCAATCCTCGGGCATACATTTAACCGCTGCCGTGGCTCGTTCCGAAAACTCGCTGTGTACGAACACGCGTATATACGGGCAATAAAGCTAGGATAATTGTCGGCGTTTCGCCTTTAGAGGAAGAGAGATAAGTCCTGCCGACAAATGCATCGCCGGCTTTTAATGAAGCGACAATATCTTGTTGCTTTTGCAGAACATAAGACGTAATACTGCTTATCATGACGCTGCTTCGCCGTTGTACACTCAAGACAAAAGAAGCAAGAGCTCCTTTAATAAAAACGTTGGATGATAAGCCCGAAACACATAACTCGTCTCGCGCGGGAGTATCCCATTTCTCTCTTTCTCTCTTACAACGTTTTTTCTCTCCTCTTTCGTACATTTTCCCTCCGTCTCGCAGGACCCGATTTATTTTCCGCTCGCGCGACTCCGAGCAATGCCAGCTGCCTTCGCAAGGACTCTCGAGCTTTCATTCATTGGCCGCGTCGCATATCGCGGCAAATTGCGCGCTATACCCTCTCGTCTCGTTGATTTTCTTGCCTCGGCATTCGGATTCCTGCCTCGCGAGACGTTTCCCGGGATTTTTATCGAATCGCGGACAGGAGTCTTCGGACGTACTTTTTCCCCTCGCGAGTCATGAAATTTTCCTCGAGGATACAACGCAGTGCACGAAAGAGAACGGCAACGCGGAGCAGTTAAAAATTAGCGAGTCGCTGCTAATTTCCTGGGGAAAGGGGCGTCGGAGCTTTAATCAAAATGGCAAACGAAATTTCCGCGCGCAGTGCAGCGACCGGACGAGGAACAAAGTTGTAACGAAGCCGCATCGTCAAAGAAAGACGCCTCCGTTTTCCCGCCACTTTCCGGTAAAACAGTAGCTCGCGCCACAGCTGTACAAACTGCTATGTACCGCAGAAACGAAACAATACCCGCGTCGGCCTTAATCAACGTCGGGGCTGAAAAAAAACTCGGCCTTTCTCCGGACTCTGCCGTTTAAACACTCGGCCGCGTGCGCGTAAGGTGCTTGATTAAAAAGGGTATGCTTTTGAAGAGAAAAGATTTTTCCCTGAATTATTCCAAGATATCTACAAATCCAGCCTTCCGCATTCGCATAATGCACATAAGCAGCAGCTTTATATTCGTCCCCGCGAAATGCGCTTTCGCGCGCGTATCTCGCATTACGAAAATGTCTCCATTATGCGCGACGGGGCGAGTTTAGTGGTCGAGCGCCGTTATCTCGGCCGAGATGCTGAGCCAAGAAACTGACAAAACCGTAAAACGGAACGTAAAGTCTACGGAGTAGGTTGTATACTCCGCCGCTAAAAGCATAAACTGCTATCGATGATGGCGAGATCTCTATATATAGGGTCTGTTTTACCGCGAAGTAAAGTAGCCGCTGAAATGCGAACCAGCGTGTGAATTGGACGTCGAGAAGAGATACTCGAAAGCACAAGTTGTGACTCGAGGATGAGCGATTTTAAATCGTGATTACTGCCAAGATACCCATCCAAGGCTGCGGGCCAGCTGATACCCCGTTAATTTCAATCTCACCATCAGCAGGCTCGATATTCTCGATAGAATCTCGCGTCGATATTTCACATCCCCTTTAAAGTCAAACAATCGCGTCGAGCTTTTCCGCGGGAGCGAGCCGAGGTAGCACCTTCGCACAGCCCCCCGGAGCGGCAAGTTCAAGGCCGAACGATCCGCCCCGCCTTTGGCTCTGCTATGTACACACGTATATCCTTCGGCTCTAAACTCTTCTTTCCGCCGAGAGGATGAACTCTCGCTTGGCGCGATTTTTTAGACCCGGTGGGAAGATGCTTTTTTTTTCCCTTATGTCTTCCCTTATATCGGAGATGAAGATTCATAAACAGGGTCGGCTTGGCAATCGATTATTCCACGTTTAGAAATTTATGCGAGGTACTACGCGACTTGGATCGGGAGAGAAGAGTCGCAAAGTCGGATGAATCTAGCATCAGCCTATCGATTTCCTCGCAGACAAGCAACTTATTAAACAAGTCAAAATAGCTTTTTATTAAGTTTGACCTATATCTGCCGACCGCGGCGGAGTTTGACGTTCGTTGAATCGAAATTAGGAGAGCTCGAAAAATAAACTTTCGAATCGAGAGAATAAAAGAAGTCGCGTAACGACATGAAATCTCGTATAATTTTACAAAAATTACGAATAATACAGGACTCGAATAATAATTCATCGAGTGAAAATTCAGCTAGAGTAAAAACTTTTCAAGCTCGACGTGCAGACGACGAATCGGTCGGACATTTTTCCTCTCGTAGAATGCGAAGGGAGAAGGACGACAAAGACGGACGCAGATGCGAGAATTCCGGGCGTTTCTCGCGAGGGGCCGGCGAAGCCCAATTCAATTAGCCCCGCACGACAGAGCGATGAAATAAATTTCTGATTCGGGAGGAGAGAGAAACGATTAGCCGAAGCTCAAAGATGCGTCATGTGTATGATTTTTCGGACGAATATAAGAGCCGTTTGATTGGACGGCAATTACGCCGCGCGCTTATGGCTTTTCTTCGATCGATGACACGGGATTATGGTCCGGTGATTAATTTTCCATCTACGTACATTTATAGCGTTCTCTCTCTCTCTCTCTCTCTCTCTCTCTCCTTTTTTTCAATCGCCGCATCTCCGTGAAAAGTAATCTTCCGTCTAACGACGCCGTGACAGCGATACTTTCTCCAAGCGACTATACTCCCCTCATTCAAATCTCGATGAGAAAAATCCAATTACTCCCGCAAGATCTCTCGAGCAAACTCGCATTCGATCGACATCAGCAGCGTGTCCGCGCAGCAGCTCCTGAATAAAACATAACGCGTATGATAGCGACTGTTTGGCCAACAACGCATACGCGAGACTAATGCGACTCCCATTATAATCACTTTTTTCGCCGTTCGATAATCAACTTTCCACCTCTGATATATTCCCTCATGACTCACTTAGCTCGCCGCGCGGCTATAGCAGCCCTTGCGTCTATACATATATATATATATATATATATATATATATATATATATATATATATATATGGCTTTATTGCACCCTACGGGACGTTCTCGGGAGGAAGAAGCGCGCCAACTGTCGTCTGTGTGTACCTTTAATTCGGCCGGAATACAAATGCGGTTATTATGATCCTCTGCGCTACTGGGGATATATTCGTATATAGGCGCGATGAAAGCGCACGGGAGAGTTATGGCCTGGGCTGCTGGTACGATTTGTTGAGAATTTTTGAAAGTTCGTCACGTAATTTCGAGTGAACTATAGGTATTTTATCAGTCGTTTGAATCGAATGCTATACAACGTCACCGTTGCAATTAAGCAACTTTTGCCGACGAAACTGGCATTTCGGCTCCGCTTTCAACGTTTGACTTTGAAAATTAACCTTCAACTTTTCGGCTTGAAAAGAGCGCTTCCACAGCCACCCGGTTTAATTAACATCTTTATATCTATCAACGAGCGCGTTTTTTGCCCGACCGAAAATCCCTCATTAAAACTAACAGTTCTGTGCCCCTAAAAAAAAAGACAACGAAAGAAAGAGTCCCGCGGCGACGATGATTTAAAGCGCGGTCGCGATTCGTCTCGCTACGCGACTTTAGAATTAGCATAAAGGACATAATATCTCTCGTGTTTACAGTCCAAAGGCTGCATCGCATTGTCATCCGCTTCGTTTGTTATTAATCCGAAGCGACTCACGCGTCCTTCGGGAAATATCGTATGCAAATGGCTCATTAACGCGGCGCGCGGAATCTTTCTCGTTTCGCCGCTTTAAAGACTGGTAACCCAAGCACTTTTGTGTCGATTAATTAATTGAAGGACGGAATGGGACGCGTCTTCTCTTTGTTTTCGAGATAGCTCGCTCTGTAATCCGCTCCTTTTTGCCAACCTTTCCCTTTTAAGAAGCGGCTAATGAAAATTACTGCCAAGAGAGAGAGAGAGAAGGGGGGGGGCCCTTAACGCCGTGTCCTCTCTTGGAATTTAGTTTTCGTTAAATTACCGTTCAGCGAGCTTTTTTGGATTCTCTCTGTACGTGGAAATTTTCAAGTGTTTTCGCTTTGAGCGTACGATATATAGAAGCATCGTCGCGATTATATCGGCGTTGGTTTTAGCGAAAACGAGCACAACAAACGTTGCTACATGGGCGAGTGGCCAAGCGTATGCTGAGAATTCACAATTAAATTTTCATCAAAGGATTACGAGGAAATTACGGTCCGTCGCTAATTCGACGAAATTCACGCGCTAACTGACTGCGTTACAGCGAAAAACGCTTGATTGAGCGTTAAGCTGATTTTGCGCGTATGCGAGTAATTATGCTGTATTTTCGCGAATTCCGGGAGCAGCAAACGTATATTGTAAAATATGCGTTTACAAAAGTAATCATCCGAGTACAACTTGACGCGTCGAAGAAAAGCCGACGCCAGCAAAAACTCGATCGACGAACAAAAGCGCAAACATCGAGGAATTCGCGGCTGGCACATGTGCAGAAATTCTTCATTTCAAAACACAGAGCGATCGAGTCGTGTCAATGCCACGAGCTCGCATAACAAGAAAGTGCAAGCTAAGCTGGATCGTCGAGTCTCTTTGTCGACGACGCGGCGTTTTGAGGTCGAAAGCGGAGAATGAAAAACCAATGCTGTTGACGCGGAAATCGAATTCGCGGCTGTATCACCGAGCGACGCCTTCTTCGCACTTATACTCTGGGACGGGATTGGATTTTTAGCGAGTTGTCGTGGCTGGAGTGCGGCTTTTGTCGCGGTGATGATATTGATGGATGAGCAGAGATTCTTTTCTAATTTTATTATTATTATTATTTTTTTTTATCAAAACATAATTCTCCCTCAACGAAAAATCTAATAGAAGCGTTAGTGTCATGTGTACGGTAAAGCAATAATCCGCGTCTACAATCTCGTAACCGAAAAAATAATAACGTCTCAGCAGACACCTGTCGCAGCGCGGGCTGTAGGTTGACAGGGAGCAGGTGTCCTTGATACGGCGAAAAGAATGAAATTTCTGCTTCCATCTCTCTCTCTCTCTCTCTCTCTTGGAAGGATAAAGGCAGACTCGAGCCGTTATGTATAAACACGGGCGCCGAGATTTTTCCGCGAGGCGACGCCGAATTTCCATTCGAATGGACGTACACGAGCTGCGCAAGAGGAAAAATCCCCATTGTCGGTCGACTTTGACACAGGATGTGAATTTGCATCATCGTTGTATAAGGTCGAAAACGCATAATCCGAGAAAAATTACGAGCACCTGCCTCGGGAAAAACGTGTTCGCGTCGGCGCTAAGCAGATCTCTCTCTCTCTCTCTCTCTCTCTCTCTCTCTCTCTCTCTCTCTCT